>JAYKKO010000038.1:4369684-4560994 GCA_037074685.1 Glyphodes pyloalis | reverse complement strand
CGCAGGTCGCGCTCAGTTTGTACGAGTATGTGTAAGGCAACAGACCTGGCGATTCGGGAGGTTTCCTGAGCTGGTGGCGCGGTCGTACAGCTCGGCGGCGTGTGAGCAGATGGTGCTGAAGCACGTCCACCATAGGTTCCTGCGTATAGCGCAGGTCGCGCTCAGTTTGTACGAGTATGTGTAAGGCAACAGACCGGCGAGTCGGAGGTCCAGAAGCTGGTGGCGCAGGTCGTACAGCTCGGCGGCGTTGAGCAGGATGGTGCTGAGCACGTCCACCATGGTGGCCGCGAAGCGCAGGTCGCGCTCAGTTGTACGAGTATGTGTAAGGCAACAGGACCGGCGAGTCGGAGGTCCTGAGCTGGTGGCGCAGGTCGTACAGCTCGGCGGCGGTGAGCAGGATGGTGCTGAGCACGTCCACCATGGTGGCCGCGAAGCGCAGGTCGCGCTCAGTTGTACGAGTATGTGTAAGGCAACAGACCGGCGAGTCGGAGGTCCTGAGCTGGTGGCGCAGGTCGTACAGCTCGGCGGCGGTGAGCAGGATGGTGCTGAGCACGTCCACCATGGTGGCCGCGAAGCGCAGGTCGCGCTCAGTTGTACGAGTATGTGTAAGGCAACAGACCGGCGAGTCGGAGGTCCTGAGCTGGTGGCGCAGGTCGTACAGCTCGGCGGCGGTGAGCAGGATGGTGCTGAGCACGTCCACCATGGTGGCCGCGAAGCGCAGGTCGCGCTCAGTTGTACGAGTATGTGTAAGGCAACAGACCGGCGAGTCGGAGGTCCTGAGCTGGTGGCGCAGGTCGTACAGCTCGGCGGCGGTGAGCAGGATGGTGCTGAGCACGTCCACCATGGTGGCCGCGAAGCGCAGGTCGCGCTCAGTTGTACGAGTATGTGTAAGGCAACAGACCGGCGAGTCGGAGGTCCTGAGCTGGTGGCGCAGGTCGTACAGCTCGGCGGCGGTGAGCAGGATGGTGCTGAGCACGTCCACCATGGTGGCCGCGAAGCGCAGGTCGCGCTCAGTTGTACGAGTATGTGTAAGGCAACAGACCGGCGAGTCGGAGGTCCTGAGCTGGTGGCGCAGGTCGTACAGCTCGGCGGCGGTGAGCAGGATGGTGCTGAGCACGTCCACCATGGTGGCCGCGAAGCGCAGGTCGCGCTCAGTTGTACGAGTATGTGTAAGGCAACAGACCGGCGAGTCGGAGGTCCTGAGCTGGTGGCGCAGGTCGTACAGCTCGGCGGCGGTGAGCAGGATGGTGCTGAGCACGTCCACCATGGTGGCCGCGAAGCGCAGGTCGCGCTCAGTTGTACGAGTATGTGTAAGGCAACAGACCGGCGAGTCGGAGGTCCTGAGCTGGTGGCGCAGGTCGTACAGCTCGGCGGCGGTGAGCAGGATGGTGCTGAGCACGTCCACCATGGTGGCCGCGAAGCGCAGGTCGCGCTCAGTTGTACGAGTATGTGTAAGGCAACAGACCGGCGAGTCCGGAGGTCCTGAGCTGGTGGCGCAGGTCGTACAGCTCGGCGGCGGTGAGCAGGATGGTGCTGAGCACGTCCACCATGGTGGCCGCGAAGCGCAGGTCGCGCTCAGTTGTACGAGTATGTGTAAGGCAACAGACCGGCGAGTCGGAGGTCCTGAGCTGGTGGCGCAGGTCGTACAGCTCGGCGGCGGTGAGCAGGATGGTGCTGAGCACGTCCACCATGGTGGCCGCGAAGCGCAGGTCGCGCTCAGTTGTACGAGTATGTGTAAGGCAACAGACCGGCGAGTCGGAGGTCCTGAGCTGGTGGCGCAGGTCGTACAGCTCGGCGGCGGTGAGCAGGATGGTGCTGAGCACGTCCACCATGGTGGCCGCGAAGCGCAGGTCGCGCTCAGTTGTACGAGTATGTGTAAGGCAACAGACCGGCGAGTCGGAGGTCCTGAGCTGGTGGCGCAGGTCGTACAGCTCGGCGGCGGTGAGCAGGATGGTGCTGAGCACGTCCACCATGGTGGCCGCGAAGCGCAGGTCGCGCTCAGTTGTACGAGTATGTGTAAGGCAACAGACCGGCGAGTCGGAGGTCCTGAGCTGGTGGCGCAGGTCGTACAGCTCGGCGGCGGTGAGCAGGATGGTGCTGAGCACGTCCACCATGGTGGCCGCGAAGCGCAGGTCGCGCTCAGTTGTACGAGTATGTGTAAGGCAACAGACCGGCGAGTCGGAGGTCCTGAGCTGGTGGCGCAGGTCGTACAGCTCGGCGGCGGTGAGCAGGATGGTGCTGAGCACGTCCACCATGGTGGCCGCGAAGCGCAGGTCGCGCTCAGTTGTACGAGTATGTGTAAGGCAACAGACCGGCGAGTCGGAGGTCCTGAGCTGGTGGCGCAGGTCGTACAGCTCGGCGGCGGTGAGCAGGATGGTGCTGAGCACGTCCACCATGGTGGCCGCGAAGCGCAGGTCGCGCTCAGTTGTACGAGTATGTGTAAGGCAACAGACCGGCGAGTCGGAGGTCCTGAGCTGGTGGCGCAGGTCGTACAGCTCGGCGGCGGTGAGCAGGATGGTGCTGAGCACGTCCACCATGGTGGCCGCGAAGCGCAGGTCGCGCTCAGTTGTACGAGTATGTGTAAGGCAACAGACCGGCGAGTCGGAGGTCCTGAGCTGGTGGCGCAGGTCGTACAGCTCGGCGGCGGTGAGCAGGATGGTGCTGAGCACGTCCACCATGGTGGCCGCGAAGCGCAGGTCGCGCTCAGTTGTACGAGTATGTGTAAGGCAACAGACCGGCGAGTCGGAGGTCCTGAGCTGGTGGCGCAGGTCGTACAGCTCGGCGGCGGTGAGCAGGATGGTGCTGAGCACGTCCACCATGGTGGCCGCGAAGCGCAGGTCGCGCTCAGTTGTACGAGTATGTGTAAGGCAACAGACCGGCGAGTCGGAGGTCCTGAGCTGGTGGCGCAGGTCGTACAGCTCGGCGGCGGTGAGCAGGATGGTGCTGAGCACGTCCACCATGGTGGCCGCGAAGCGCAGGTCGCGCTCAGTTGTACGAGTATGTGTAAGGCAACAGACCGGCGAGTCGGAGGTCCTGAGCTGGTGGCGCAGGTCGTACAGCTCGGCGGCGGTGAGCAGGATGGTGCTGAGCACGTCCACCATGGTGGCCGCGAAGCGCAGGTCGCGCTCAGTTGTACGAGTATGTGTAAGGCAACAGACCGGCGAGTCGGAGGTCCTGAGCTGGTGGCGCAGGTCGTACAGCTCGGCGGCGGTGAGCAGGATGGTGCTGAGCACGTCCACCATGGTGGCCGCGAAGCGCAGGTCGCGCTCAGTTGTACGAGTATGTGTAAGGCAACAGACCGGCGAGTCGGAGGTCCTGAGCTGGTGGCGCAGGTCGTACAGCTCGGCGGCGGTGAGCAGGATGGTGCTGAGCACGTCCACCATGGTGGCCGCGAAGCGCAGGTCGCGCTCAGTTGTACGAGTATGTGTAAGGCAACAGACCGGCGAGTCGGAGGTCCTGAGCTGGTGGCGCAGGTCGTACAGCTCGGCGGCGGTGAGCAGGATGGTGCTGAGCACGTCCACCATGGTGGCCGCGAAGCGCAGGTCGCGCTCAGTTGTACGAGTATGTGTAAGGCAACAGACCGGCGAGTCGGAGGTCCTGAGCTGGTGGCGCAGGTCGTACAGCTCGGCGGCGGTGAGCAGGATGGTGCTGAGCACGTCCACCATGGTGGCCGCGAAGCGCAGGTCGCGCTCAGTTGTACGAGTATGTGTAAGGCAACAGACCGGCGAGTCGGAGGTCCTGAGCTGGTGGCGCAGGTCGTACAGCTCGGCGGCGGTGAGCAGGATGGTGCTGAGCACGTCCACCATGGTGGCCGCGAAGCGCAGGTCGCGCTCAGTTGTACGAGTATGTGTAAGGCAACAGACCGGCGAGTCGGAGGTCCTGAGCTGGTGGCGCAGGTCGTACAGCTCGGCGGCGGTGAGCAGGATGGTGCTGAGCACGTCCACCATGGTGGCCGCGAAGCGCAGGTCGCGCTCAGTTGTACGAGTATGTGTAAGGCAACAGACCGGCGAGTCGGAGGTCCTGAGCTGGTGGCGCAGGTCGTACAGCTCGGCGGCGGTGAGCAGGATGGTGCTGAGCACGTCCACCATGGTGGCCGCGAAGCGCAGGTCGCGCTCAGTTGTACGAGTATGTGTAAGGCAACAGACCGGCGAGTCGGAGGTCCTGAGCTGGTGGCGCAGGTCGTACAGCTCGGCGGCGGTGAGCAGGATGGTGCTGAGCACGTCCACCATGGTGGCCGCGAAGCGCAGGTCGCGCTCAGTTGTACGAGTATGTGTAAGGCAACAGACCGGCGAGTCGGAGGTCCTGAGCTGGTGGCGCAGGTCGTACAGCTCGGCGGCGGTGAGCAGGATGGTGCTGAGCACGTCCACCATGGTGGCCGCGAAGCGCAGGTCGCGCTCAGTTGTACGAGTATGTGTAAGGCAACAGACCGGCGAGTCGGAGGTCCTGAGCTGGTGGCGCAGGTCGTACAGCTCGGCGGCGGTGAGCAGGATGGTGCTGAGCACGTCCACCATGGTGGCCGCGAAGCGCAGGTCGCGCTCAGTTGTACGAGTATGTGTAAGGCAACAGACCGGCGAGTCGGAGGTCCTGAGCTGGTGGCGCAGGTCGTACAGCTCGGCGGCGGTGAGCAGGATGGTGCTGAGCACGTCCACCATGGTGGCCGCGAAGCGCAGGTCGCGCTCAGTTGTACGAGTATGTGTAAGGCAACAGACCGGCGAGTCGGAGGTCCTGAGCTGGTGGCGCAGGTCGTACAGCTCGGCGGCGGTGAGCAGGATGGTGCTGAGCACGTCCACCATGGTGGCCGCGAAGCGCAGGTCGCGCTCAGTTGTACGAGTATGTGTAAGGCAACAGACCGGCGAGTCGGAGGTCCTGAGCTGGTGGCGCAGGTCGTACAGCTCGGCGGCGGTGAGCAGGATGGTGCTGAGCACGTCCACCATGGTGGCCGCGAAGCGCAGGTCGCGCTCAGTTGTACGAGTATGTGTAAGGCAACAGACCGGCGAGTCGGAGGTCCTGAGCTGGTGGCGCAGGTCGTACAGCTCGGCGGCGGTGAGCAGGATGGTGCTGAGCACGTCCACCATGGTGGCCGCGAAGCGCAGGTCGCGCTCAGTTGTACGAGTATGTGTAAGGCAACAGACCGGCGAGTCGGAGGTCCTGAGCTGGTGGCGCAGGTCGTACAGCTCGGCGGCGGTGAGCAGGATGGTGCTGAGCACGTCCACCATGGTGGCCGCGAAGCGCAGGTCGCGCTCAGTTGTACGAGTATGTGTAAGGCAACAGACCGGCGAGTCGGAGGTCCTGAGCTGGTGGCGCAGGTCGTACAGCTCGGCGGCGGTGAGCAGGATGGTGCTGAGCACGTCCACCATGGTGGCCGCGAAGCGCAGGTCGCGCTCAGTTGTACGAGTATGTGTAAGGCAACAGACCGGCGAGTCGGAGGTCCTGAGCTGGTGGCGCAGGTCGTACAGCTCGGCGGCGGTGAGCAGGATGGTGCTGAGCACGTCCACCATGGTGGCCGCGAAGCGCAGGTCGCGCTCAGTTGTACGAGTATGTGTAAGGCAACAGACCGGCGAGTCGGAGGTCCTGAGCTGGTGGCGCAGGTCGTACAGCTCGGCGGCGGTGAGCAGGATGGTGCTGAGCACGTCCACCATGGTAGCCGCGAAGCGCAGGTCGCGCTCAGTTGTACGAGTATGTGTAAGGCAACAGACCGGCGAGTCGGAGGTCCTGAGCTGGTGGCGCAGGTCGTACAGCTCGGCGGCGGTGAGCAGGATGGTGCTGAGCACGTCCACCATGGTGGCCGCGAAGCGCAGGTCGCGCTCAGTTGTACGAGTATGTGTAAGGCAACAGACCGGCGAGTCGGAGGTCCTGAGCTGGTGGCGCAGGTCGTACAGCTCGGCGGCGGTGAGCAGGATGGTGCTGAGCACGTCCACCATGGTGGCCGCGAAGCGCAGGTCGCGCTCAGTTGTACGAGTATGTGTAAGGCAACAGACCGGCGAGTCGGAGGTCCTGAGCTGGTGGCGCAGGTCGTACAGCTCGGCGGCGGTGAGCAGGATGGTGCTGAGCACGTCCACCATGGTGGCCGCGAAGCGCAGGTCGCGCTCAGTTGTACGAGTATGTGTAAGGCAACAGACCGGCGAGTCGGAGGTCCTGAGCTGGTGGCGCAGGTCGTACAGCTCGGCGGCGGTGAGCAGGATGGTGCTGAGCACGTCCACCATGGTAGCCGCGAAGCGCAGGTCGCGCTCAGTTGTACGAGTATGTGTAAGGCAACAGACCGGCGAGTCGGAGGTCCTGAGCTGGTGGCGCAGGTCGTACAGCTCGGCGGCGGTGAGCAGGATGGTGCTGAGCACGTCCACCATGGTGGCCGCGAAGCGCAGGTCGCGCTCAGTTGTACGAGTATGTGTAAGGCAACAGACCGGCGAGTCGGAGGTCCTGAGCTGGTGGCGCAGGTCGTACAGCTCGGCGGCGGTGAGCAGGATGGTGCTGAGCACGTCCACCATGGTGGCCGCGAAGCGCAGGTCGCGCTCAGTTGTACGAGTATGTGTAAGGCAACAGACCGGCGAGTCGGAGGTCCTGAGCTGGTGGCGCAGGTCGTACAGCTCGGCGGCGGTGAGCAGGATGGTGCTGAGCACGTCCACCATGGTGGCCGCGAAGCGCAGGTCGCGCTCAGTTGTACGAGTATGTGTAAGGCAACAGACCGGCGAGTCGGAGGTCCTGAGCTGGTGGCGCAGGTCGTACAGCTCGGCGGCGGTGAGCAGGATGGTGCTGAGCACGTCCACCATGGTGGCCGCGAAGCGCAGGTCGCGCTCAGTTGTACGAGTATGTGTAAGGCAACAGACCGGCGAGTCGGAGGTCCTGAGCTGGTGGCGCAGGTCGTACAGCTCGGCGGCGGTGAGCAGGATGGTGCTGAGCACGTCCACCATGGTAGCCGCGAAGCGCAGGTCGCGCTCAGTTGTACGAGTATGTGTAAGGCAACAGACCGGCGAGTCGGAGGTCCTGAGCTGGTGGCGCAGGTCGTACAGCTCGGCGGCGGTGAGCAGGATGGTGCTGAGCACGTCCACCATGGTGGCCGCGAAGCGCAGGTCGCGCTCAGTTGTACGAGTATGTGTAAGGCAACAGACCGGCGAGTCGGAGGTCCTGAGCTGGTGGCGCAGGTCGTACAGCTCGGCGGCGGTGAGCAGGATGGTGCTGAGCACGTCCACCATGGTGGCCGCGAAGCGCAGGTCGCGCTCAGTTGTACGAGTATGTGTAAGGCAACAGACCGGCGAGTCGGAGGTCCTGAGCTGGTGGCGCAGGTCGTACAGCTCGGCGGCGGTGAGCAGGATGATGCTGAGCACGTCCACCATGGTGGCCGCGAAGCGCAGGTCGCGCTCAGTTGTACGAGTATGTGTAAGGCAACAGACCGGCGAGTCGGAGGTCCTGAGCTGGTGGCGCAGGTCGTACAGCTCGGCGGCGGTGAGCAGGATGGTGCTGAGCACGTCCACCATGGTGGCCGCGAAGCGCAGGTCGCGCTCAGTTGTACGAGTATGTGTAAGGCAACAGACCGGCGAGTCGGAGGTCCTGAGCTGGTGGCGCAGGTCGTACAGCTCGGCGGCGGTGAGCAGGATGGTGCTGAGCACGTCCACCATGGTGGCCGCGAAGCGCAGGTCGCGCTCAGTTGTACGAGTATGTGTAAGGCAACAGACCGGCGAGTCGGAGGTCCTGAGCTGGTGGCGCAGGTCGTACAGCTCGGCGGCGGTGAGCAGGATGGTGCTGAGCACGTCCACCATGGTGGCCGCGAAGCGCAGGTCGCGCTCAGTTGTACGAGTATGTGTAAGGCAACAGACCGGCGAGTCGGAGGTCCTGAGCTGGTGGCGCAGGTCGTACAGCTCGGCGGCGGTGAGCAGGATGGTGCTGAGCACGTCCACCATGGTGGCCGCGAAGCGCAGGTCGCGCTCAGTTGTACGAGTATGTGTAAGGCAACAGACCGGCGAGTCGGAGGTCCTGAGCTGGTGGCGCAGGTCGTACAGCTCGGCGGCGGTGAGCAGGATGGTGCTGAGCACGTCCACCATGGTAGCCGCGAAGCGCAGGTCGCGCTCAGTTGTACGAGTATGTGTAAGGCAACAGACCGGCGAGTCGGAGGTCCTGAGCTGGTGGCGCAGGTCGTACAGCTCGGCGGCGGTGAGCAGGATGGTGCTGAGCACGTCCACCATGGTGGCCGCGAAGCGCAGGTCGCGCTCAGTTGTACGAGTATGTGTAAGGCAACAGACCGGCGAGTCGGAGGTCCTGAGCTGGTGGCGCAGGTCGTACAGCTCGGCGGCGGTGAGCAGGATGGTGCTGAGCACGTCCACCATGGTGGCCGCGAAGCGCAGGTCGCGCTCAGTTGTACGAGTATGTGTAAGGCAACAGACCGGCGAGTCGGAGGTCCTGAGCTGGTGGCGCAGGTCGTACAGCTCGGCGGCGGTGAGCAGGATGGTGCTGAGCACGTCCACCATGGTGGCCGCGAAGCGCAGGTCGCGCTCAGTTGTACGAGTATGTGTAAGGCAACAGACCGGCGAGTCGGAGGTCCTGAGCTGGTGGCGCAGGTCGTACAGCTCGGCGGCGGTGAGCAGGATGGTGCTGAGCACGTCCACCATGGTGGCCGCGAAGCGCAGGTCGCGCTCAGTTGTACGAGTATGTGTAAGGCAACAGACCGGCGAGTCGGAGGTCCTGAGCTGGTGGCGCAGGTCGTACAGCTCGGCGGCGGTGAGCAGGATGGTGCTGAGCACGTCCACCATGGTGGCCGCGAAGCGCAGGTCGCGCTCAGTTGTACGAGTATGTGTAAGGCAACAGACCGGCGAGTCGGAGGTCCTGAGCTGGTGGCGCAGGTCGTACAGCTCGGCGGCGGTGAGCAGGATGGTGCTGAGCACGTCCACCATGGTGGCCGCGAAGCGCAGGTCGCGCTCAGTTGTACGAGTATGTGTAAGGCAACAGACCGGCGAGTCGGAGGTCCTGAGCTGGTGGCGCAGGTCGTACAGCTCGGCGGCGGTGAGCAGGATGGTGCTGAGCACGTCCACCATGGTGGCCGCGAAGCGCAGGTCGCGCTCAGTTGTACGAGTATGTGTAAGGCAACAGACCGGCGAGTCGGAGGTCCTGAGCTGGTGGCGCAGGTCGTACAGCTCGGCGGCGGTGAGCAGGATGGTGCTGAGCACGTCCACCATGGTGGCCGCGAAGCGCAGGTCGCGCTCAGTTGTACGAGTATGTGTAAGGCAACAGACCGGCGAGTCGGAGGTCCTGAGCTGGTGGCGCAGGTCGTACAGCTCGGCGGCGGTGAGCAGGATGGTGCTGAGCACGTCCACCATGGTGGCCGCGAAGCGCAGGTCGCGCTCAGTTGTACGAGTATGTGTAAGGCAACAGACCGGCGAGTCGGAGGTCCTGAGCTGGTGGCGCAGGTCGTACAGCTCGGCGGCGGTGAGCAGGATGGTGCTGAGCACGTCCACCATGGTGGCCGCGAAGCGCAGGTCGCGCTCAGTTGTACGAGTATGTGTAAGGCAACAGACCGGCGAGTCGGAGGTCCTGAGCTGGTGGCGCAGGTCGTACAGCTCGGCGGCGGTGAGCAGGATGGTGCTGAGCACGTCCACCATGGTGGCCGCGAAGCGCAGGTCGCGCTCAGTTGTACGAGTATGTGTAAGGCAACAGACCGGCGAGTCGGAGGTCCTGAGCTGGTGGCGCAGGTCGTACAGCTCGGCGGCGGTGAGCAGGATGGTGCTGAGCACGTCCACCATGGTGGCCGCGAAGCGCAGGTCGCGCTCAGTTGTACGAGTATGTGTAAGGCAACAGACCGGCGAGTCGGAGGTCCTGAGCTGGTGGCGCAGGTCGTACAGCTCGGCGGCGGTGAGCAGGATGGTGCTGAGCACGTCCACCATGGTGGCCGCGAAGCGCAGGTCGCGCTCAGTTGTACGAGTATGTGTAAGGCAACAGACCGGCGAGTCGGAGGTCCTGAGCTGGTGGCGCAGGTCGTACAGCTCGGCGGCGGTGAGCAGGATGGTGCTGAGCACGTCCACCATGGTGGCCGCGAAGCGCAGGTCGCGCTCGGTGCGCAGGATCCGCGACAGCGCGCGGTAGATCGCCTCCGCGTTCAGCAGCACGCACAGCTGCCTGCGCGACCAGACTGTTACGCAAACGCTACCGGGACGCCGCGGATACCGTTGTTAGGCGACGAATAATAATGCACCTTATGTTTTTACGTTAAGGTTGAAATTGATAACGTTTATGATTTTAACATTACGCGGCTTGCTTAACATAAAGGTAGGGTGAACAGCACATCAAGGTAAATCCTTGCAGTTCTATTTTAGTTATTTTACCCGCGACATAAGGACTGAGCTAAGTCCAAAGTGTGTTGCCTGACCTGCTTGCGACCGTACATTACTGTTCGTCACCTAAATTTCCGCACACCATCCCGATAGTAGGCGCAATCCCGTACACAAAGGTTCGACGACAAACATTTACCTTTCATAAAGTACAAGTTTAACAATTGCGAAATAATGAGTGTTCGCGCATGAAAAACCCACTAGATGGCGACACGAAGTGTCAGTGTCATGGACACTGACAGATATGTCACCATGACATTTAAATCACCAATCACATAGCAGTTGGACCTCACGGTCGCGTATTTCCATCTAGCGGATTTTTCACACGCAAACACACTCATTATTCGTTTGTTACGACTGTTGTTCAGTAAATAGAATAAAAGAGCACATTGGCAATGTATTATGCAAATGTCAATACAACAGTCAACGCGAATTAATCACGGTGTACGTTCCATGAAATTAGTGAAACTTGATATTACGCTACTCCACGACACTTTGAATAAATATGTGTACCGTCAGAAATATAAAAAATAATCTATGTATTCTGCTCTGTTTTTTAAATAATCATTCACTCTTTCATCAAAAAAATCTACTGTGTATCAAATAGTAATGACACAATGTTTATTTATATTTCTTAGCGAAATTAAAGTAATAAGTAATGCGCGTTAAACATTTTTTGCCATTTAACTTATTTATTATTAAAAAAAAGTATTATCTATTAATATATAAATAAGAAATGATGGATATTACTTATTCCTTTTTTGGTTAATAACAAATATGTACTTCACCTAATAATAAACGCTCCTCGGTCCTCTAGCAGATTCTCGTCGGCCGCCAGGAGCCGCAGTAAAGCTTGCAGGAACTTGTAGTAGTAAGGACTCGATTCGAGATCACCTAAATGACACAAAATATTTACGAGTAGAAGGTATCGGCATTACCAGTCACTGGATTTATTATTGGAATTTGAATAAGTAATGTTGGATTTTTTTGTAACTGAATTCATTGTACTAAATTTTCAATAACATTAATATTGTAAATATCATCCCTTTATTAGTAAAAACCGATTATATAATATTTTCTTTCAAAAATCAGTTATGTATTTACACCAACCTATTCAAGTTTTTGAGCCCCGCATTTCTGTAAATATATTTAAAATTCGCGAGTGCGGCGTAAATAAAGTCCTACAAAATTGTAAAAATCGATGATCCTCATTGGTAAGAAAAAAACCAAACTAAGTTTAGGTGCGCTTTTAGTGGGTAATCTCCGCTCTTCGCTACGTAGGGTAGTCCCACACTAGTACAGTAGGGTAAGAGAGGTAGGGCATAGCGATTTATCGCTCGAACTGGATCAGCCCGACTGGTGAAATAGCTCCACCTTACAGAAGACCGCAGCCGAATAATAATAACTTCTTTGTTGTTGTATTCTGTGCGTGTGAGTAAGGTTTCCAAAACTCCTGGGGGGTGCTACATTAGTAGCAGGGGTCAAGCTTTCAAAGTAAGGGCGACAAGTGCTGTAACAGCTTTATTATGCTGTACTTGTCGCCCTTAAGCTAGGACCTCATTTCTACAAGACTGGTTCTCGCCTCCCTTATCCGGTCCAGACGTGGATTCTTCAGCGGCTGTCCTGCGAAATTCCTTGACCGAGGTATGCGACTCTAGCATGCCTCGGTCACGTCGTCCACCTCCCCGACGCGCCTGCTTCTGGTGGTCGGAGGAGCTTGCCGATCTTCGTGCTGCTTGCGTGGCTTCACGGCGGGCCTACACCAGAAGCAGGCGCCGCGCTCGTCGGGATCTCGGAAATGAGGCCTCACTCTATGAAGCCTACATAGAGGCGAAGAGGGTCCTCAAGGCTGCGATAGGGGCCGCTAAGGACTCTGCTCGCACGGAAATGTTAGAGGGTCTCGATCAAGATCCGTGGGGGAGACCGTACCGGGCCGCACGCAACAAGTTGCGCCCCATAGGTCCCCCACTCACAGAGACCCTCGAGCCGGGACTGCTCGACAGCGTTGTCCGGGCGTTGTTCCCGGACAGCAGTCCTGGCTTCGTCCCGCCGAGAATGAGCGCCCCATCAGAGCGGGAGCCCGCAACCGCTCCTTTCGAGGCCCCTCAAGTCTCTGAGGAGGAGTTCGGCACGGCGGCAATCTGTCTCCGTGCCAAGAAGACGGCCCCTGGACCGGACGGGGTCCCGGCGAAACTCGTCGCCCTCGGTGCTGTCCTTATGGAACAGAAGTTTAGGGAACTGTTCGACTCTTGCTTCCGGGTCGGCCAGTTCCCTAAGCCTTGGAAGGAAGGGCAGCTTTGCCTCCTCCAGAAAGTGGGCAGACCGGCGGACTCACCATCGGCGTACCGGCCCATAGTGCTTCTCGACGAAGTCGGGAAGCTGTTTGAGCGCATTGTGGCCGGGCGCCTGAAGGACCACCTTCGTTCCGTCGGTCCTGACCTCTCGAGTAGACAATACGGTTTTCGGGCAGGGCGGTCCACCATTGACGCCCTGTCCGATCTGAAGTCCCTGGTGTTGGAATGCAGAGAGAGGGGGGAGGGTGTGTTGGCTGTCTCGTTCGACATAGCCAACGCTTTTAATACCCTCCCCCACACTACAATTTTGGAGGCGCTCCACTATCACGGAGTGCCCTCCTATTTGACGGCCCTAATCAAGAGCTACTTTGCCGACAGGGGAATTGTTTGTGTCGGTGCCAGCGGCGTCCTTCGTCGTTTTAATGCGCGGTCCGGTGTTCCACAGGGGTCTGTTTTGGGGCCCCTCCTGTGGAACATCGGATATGACTGGCTTTTGCGCGGCTCCCTCCTCTCGGGCATGAATGTATTCTGCTATGCAGACGACACTCTTGTCACTGCCCGGGGGAGGGATTTTGGCGCCGCAGCTCGTCTGGCAGAGGCCGGTGGCAATTTGATTGCCAGACGTATTGCCCTCTTGGGGCTGAAGGTTGCGCTGAATAAGACCGAGGCCATATTTTTTCCGGGGCCTCGGCAACGACTCTTCAGTGGCGCTTATATTGTCGTCGGGGGCATCAGGGTAGCGGTTGGGGCCCAGATGAAATACCTGGGCCTCATATTGGACCATCGTTTGACTTTTGGGCCGCATTTCGCGGCTTTGTCTCCGCGCCTTCTCAAGACCGCGGAGTCCTTAGCATGGCTTCTCCCCAATGTGGGAGGTCCTAGGGCCAAATGCCGGCGACTTTACGCCGGCATTTTGAGAAGTATGGCCCTATACGGCTCGCCTATCTGGGCCGACTCTCTCCACATTGGGGAGAACAAAAGACTTTTGAGGCGCCCTCAACGAGCTATCGCCCAGCGAGTGTGCAGAGCATACCGCACAGTTGGTTTCGATGCGGCGTGCGCACTCGCTGGGACACCGCCATGGGAGGAAGAGGCCCAGGCATTGTCAAGAGCCTATCACTGGCAAGCCCTGAGAAAGGCCTCCGGGGAGCGCTTCTACCCGGAGGACCTGTTGCGTGTGCGCAGAGGAGCGCAGCAAGAAATGGTCCGGCGTTGGGCGGAGTCCCTGCGAGTGGCTCCGTGGGGTCGGTGGACCCTTGATGCGCTCGGGCCAGCAATAATTCGTTGGCTCGAGCGCAAAATGGGATTTCTTTCATTCCATTTGGTGCAGGTGCTGTCCGGCCACGGCTGTTTTGGGCAGTACCTGCACCGCATCGGGCGTGAGGGCACTCCGTCGTGCTCCAGTTGTGGCGCGGCGGAGGATTCGGCGGGGCACACATTGCTAGTGTGCCCCGCCTGGGATGCCCAGCGTGCAGCATTGCGCGCTCTGGTGGGGCCGAATCTCTCACTCCCCAGCATAGTCGAGGCTATGCTCGGGAGTGAGACGGCATGGGACGGGATGGCCTCCTTCTGCGAAGACGTCATGTCGCAGAAGGAGGCCGCAGAGCGGGAGCGGGAAGACGATCCATCCGCTCCCGCCTGCCGCCGAAGAAGGCGGCTTAGGGCGCGGCGCCAATTTGACCGCGCCCAGTTACCGCGTGGGGGCCGGCCGGCTGATGGTGTGAGGGCACCTCAGCTGGCATTGCACCGGTCTCCACTGCGAGGTGGGGGTGGTCCCGTTGGACCGGCCATCCCCAGTCTCCCCCCGAACACCGTGGGGGGAGCAGACGGAGCCGCTTAAGCGGCTTTTCCGCCGGCGGCGCTGTGGAAGTAAAGGCTGAGCCGATCTCCCATAGCGCCGCCACCAAGGCGATGAAGGTCCAACCGGGGGGTTTTAGTGGGTAGTCCTGCCCTTTTCAGGGCAGGGAGTCCCACACACGCCGTCACCCTCCCTCGGGGTGACGGTACGGTGCATCAACGCATTTCCCCCCGTCAAAAAAAAAAAAAAAAAAAAAAAAGGACCTCATTACCACGTAACATCAGGTGGGATGTGGTGAATCTTAAAATGCAATAAAAAAATGGTAAAAGCTGTGAAGTTAAAGTCATTGGTAAAAAAAATCCAACAATCAAAGATTGGGTGCTTTTAGTGGGTATTCTCCGTTATTCGCTCAGTAGGGTAGTCCCACGCACGCCGCTGTCCACCCCCAAGTACAGTAGGGTACGTCAACACATTTACCCCTCTTAAAAGATGGCCACACTACCTGTGGTCGCCTCGCCGCACGAGCATATCTCTCCGAGCACGGCGAGCGAGCGGCGCACCACGTCGTCTGACGCGTCCGTGAGGCTGCCCACCACGCTCACGAACACTGTTTCAGTTTCACCGAACATCTGACAATCAAGTAGAGACCAGCTTTAGTTCACGACTTCCTTTAAGTTATTGCGGTATAACAAGTAGCCTATATGTTAATATAGAATGTCATCTATCATTCTACAAAATTTCATTCAAATGTTCTAAGTGTTAGAATTGGCGTGAAATCCGCTACAGGTATCTTTATTAATATTTGAATCTGTTCCGTCCGACTTTCACGCGAAAACTGATATTAATAAAAATTGGTTAAAATGGTTTTAAATCTGAAAAAGGGCATAAACGTACTATCTGCATGACCCAACGGTTGACTGGTAGAGAATGCTCCTAGCATTAAGTCCACCTTTTGTACTTTTTTGTGCAATAAAGTTTTTAAATAAATAAATAGGCTACTTTTTATCGCAAAATTAGAGTTGCAAGCTGTTTGAACGAGGGGTGAAAGTTTGTATGGAAGTATCCCCATATTTAAAGCTAGAGTAGCGAGGAGCGGGGTAAGGGGTGTGGTGTGGTGCAGGGAGGAGAGGGAACGTGGCGTGGCGCAGGAAGGGGACGGGAGCCTGGCGTTCCGCAGGTAGAGAAAGCTTGGTATCATGCGAGAGTAGCTGAAGCAGGGGGAGCGTGACGTGGCGCAGAGGGAGCATGGTGTGGTGCAGGGGGGAGTTTCGTGGCATAGGCCACAAGGAAGGGATACTGGCGTGAACCAAGGTTTTCTAACTAAAAAAAGCTAAACAAGGTATTTATTCTTATGTATCTACTGTACAGTAACTAGTCTAATAATAAAAAATGCTACCCAAAGTTACTATTCCACGAGGACAAACTCGCGGGCACAGCTAAGTAATATATAAATGCAAAAAAATGAATCTCACCTCTTGAGGCATTTTATTGTACAAATGTAGGATCCAGTCTAGCGCGGCCACCTTGGTGTGCACCGAGTTGTGGTGCAGCATCTGCGTCAAGACCCCCACCACGGCGTCTAACCGCAACCGCCCTCCCTCCTCCACCTTCTCCGGGGGGTCAGTCCCCGCAGGGGGGTCCCCTTGCTTCTTATCTTCAGGGGGGTCTTTCTGTGCGGGGGTCGAGTCGCGTGACTGCTCGGACCCTACCAGTCTTGTTAGTTGGAAGTTCACTGTAGCTGCAGTTTCTCGTATGCCTGAGTCCTCGATATGTAGTTAGGATTGGAAAATGTTGATTTCAATACAATAGGACGGCACGAATTTTACTAATCAAATTGACTGTAACTGATTGTAAAAAAAAATCGGTGGCTCAAAAACGCTTTCTAAAGATTATTTGGAAAGAAATAATTTGGACGTAGTTTTGTGAAGTCCTCTTTATACCTAAAAATGGGATGGTAGTTCAACATACCAATTCTGATTGCCGTAATGTATGTGAATGCGCGACGGAGAGCGCTGTAGTCGAGGCAATAGCAACAGTTATATAGAGACTATTCATGAGTGTTACTGATGTAGTCTACACATATTTGGCTACTGGGTTTAGTAGTGTAGATGCAAAGGATACTCTTCCTCGGCTCGGCGGTGTAGGCGAGGCAGGGCAGCACCGCGCACAACACGCCCGACGCGTGCGGCAGCAGCGCCGCGCCCGACAGCTCCACGAACTCCTTGATCCACCGCACCGCCGTCAGCTGCACAGACACACACACACGTACACATACACGCCGCACACGGCAGCAGCGCCGCGCCCGACAGCTCCACGAACTCCTTGATCCACCGCACCGCCGTCAGCTGCACAGACACACACACACGTACACATACACGCCGCACACGGCAGCAGCGCCGCGCCCGACAGCTCCACGAACTCCTTGATCCACCGCACCGCCGTCAGCTGCACAGACACACACACACGTACACATACACGCCGCACACGGCAGCAGCGCCGCGCCCGACAGCTCCACGAACTCCTTGATCCACCGCACCGCCGTCAGCTGCACAGACACACACACACGTACACATACACGCCGCACACGGCAGCAGCGCCGCGCCCGACAGCTCCACGAACTCCTTGATCCACCGCACCGCCGTCAGCTGCACAGACACACACACACACGTACACATACACGCCGCACACGGCAGCAGCGCCGCGCCCGACAGCTCCACGAACTCTTGATATTATCAGACCAATGTTTAATGTTTTACCCATATTTCTGGATAATTTAACAGACGGACTGCAAGCCAATTTTTAATCCGCTTCCGTATTGTGTACCTGTAGCAACTCCTCTGGTGATTGCGCGTGTGTAATGAGTATGTTCACCATGGCCTGGAAGTCTACTCGCGACGGGTCCTTCTTTATACTTCGGAGGAACTCATTAAGCTGGACATCACACCTGAAAGAAAGGTAAAAAATCCATAAAAAATTTAAGACCCGCAGACATTTTGTACCTTGTTGCCTCTAACATGACTTTTTTTACTCGCCCTAACCTAATACGTTAGATGATTTAAAAAATATGGTTGGTTCAACAGTTATTATTATATGACACGTATTTGTACTTTTACGCCACACTAGCGAACTTTATTTATTTTAAAGAAACAGAAAAAGAGTATTGGAAGAGCAGCACGCACGATACATAAAGATCGTGGGTTCGATTCCCGCGCCGCAAGGGCAGATAACATTTTTCTGTTTCTTTAAAATATACTTGTATTTCATCATGTTAACAAAAAAATACAAAGCTACGTTGTGTTCAAATTTAACCAATGCGCAGTTTTTAGGAATTTGTGACGTAGTTAACCTGTGGTCCGGTGCACCCTTGCCACCCAGCCTCGGATACCGCACGGGGTGACACGTCGGAGCTGGGCTGCGTAAGTAGAGGAGGACCTCGGTGTTGCATTGCCGGCCTCCCTGTCCTCGACGACCGATGGGTCCCGGGACTCCAATCTGGCTCTTGGCAAGGGTGCTGGAGACCGGAGTCGCCAGGCGGGGGGTAAGCCAGGCATCCGTTACCCCTCGAATCCGTTACCCCGGTCCGTGGCTTGACACGCTCCAGCGGCGCTGTGGGGGAGCCTGTGAAGAATCCGCAAACCCGACATACCATTCTCTGTACCCCGCAGAGAGTGATGGTGCGGTAGGCATTTCCCACTCGAGAAAAAAAAAAGTGTCTCACATCCTGCGTATCTCCGGGTTGGGGTCGTCTAGCATCTTGAAGAGTCCGTCGAGCAGATCCGGCAGGTGTCCGACGAGGTCGATGTCGGGCACCGCGTCCAGCACGGACACCCACGAGACGACGAACTGGCGCGCGAACGCGTTGCGCGTGTAGATGCGCTCGCGCAGCATCGGCACGAACGCGCACAGGTCGAACGACTCGCTCTCAGTCACTATGTCCTGGGTCATAGACAACGTGACTTGTGAATTTTTCATACAGAATGTAAGACGATCACATTCCATTTTAATCGTTTAAAATAAGTTAACGGACCAAAGGACGGTAACGGTAACGGTTTTTTGTATTTAATACGAACTACTTACACTACCCGGCGATAAATATTGCATATCTGTCGACCTTTGGAAAGACACAATCGGCTAATTTCTGCTTCATAGAGCGTTATTTCGTGTGTAATTTTGAGACCTACGTGTGTATTGATAAGAAGTAATAAGACAATCTTTTTACATCGACTTTATCCTAAAATAAGTACCTGAAACATACTCTCGAAGTAAAAATATTCAGATGAAACAGATGGTAGATCTCACGAAGTCGGATTGGTTAGGGTTGTAGTGTGAAGATTAAAATCGTTGTTTCACATAAAACGAATTCTTCAGTTTTGTAATATATAATAAAGATAAATACGTCTCACACCATTCGAGATTGGCATTTATTGGGCATTATAGGGGTAGTTGCCAGTTAACTAAATTAATGACTTGTTTAGAACGAAACCATTAAATTGGAACAACTCGTATCAGATATGAAATACCTACCGTTATTTTAATGTTTCTTTAATTGCTAATGTGTATCAATATTAATAGAATTTATATCGGGTTTCCTAAAGAAAGGTAATATTTTACGTACCTTGAGATTCCTTTAAGGTATTGGCTAGCCAACCACAATGACAATTTGAAACAAAAGCGTCCTCGCTAAAGAAACAACGAAATTGTACTGATAACAGCTCCTTTTACGATAATAATAAACTGTAGTTATTAACAAACAGCCTAACGGGAAATAATGGTTCGAATACAGGCAACGACGTCTGGGCTTAACGTAATGCTATATTAAAGTGCAATGTTCAACAAAAGACTCATTTTGTTATCAGTTAATTAACAGTCAAGGGCAGGGGGACGTTAGTAATGATAGGTCAGTCGTTTATTTTTAAGTTTTAGTTTTACTGCTTGTAATATTACAGCAGCTTACGCTTGTGAACGTGTCTGCCCACACAGTTGCCTGACTACAGGGTGGCAAGTCGGCCAAATGCCAAGGGCCCCCAGCCAGAAGGAGCCCCGGTCGCAGGAAATTAATTTTAATTATTATTAAACTCGTTACAAGCAAAATATTTAAGTATTATTATTGCATAGGCGGGGGCGGTCTCCCACTGGTTACTCCACAGTGTCCACAGCCTGGCCTGTGCTTAGATGAGTTAGAGGGTCAATGAACCAGTACCAACTTTTGGGAGGCACGTTTCACTTTTTTGACTTTTGAAATGATGAAAGATGTACCTACATATAACGTCAGTTTTGTGTTTTTTCGGGAATCACGACATTGTGTGCAACGGACTAGGATAAAGTTCAAACGGTCGGTCAATCAAACCAGGATTGATTGAACAATCAGGATTGCTATGCATTGTTGGGTCAATAACATATTCCTTATAGCGCGAGTGCTTCAGCAGTGTACAGTTCCTTGCTTGCTTACCTTGAGCAATCTGTCGAGCAGCTCGGCGCCCTGCTTGACCTGGGGCTCCGGGTCGGCGGCGAGCCGCGCCAGCGCCTCGAACACGGGCGGGAAGTGCCCGAGGGCGGAGCCCCGCGCTATCTTGAGCACGTTGAACAGCGCCTCCGCCGCCTGGTACCGCACACGCGACTCGCTCTCGCTCAGGCACGCCACTATCGGGTTTATTAGCTCTGGCAGGTAGTTCACACAGCCCTGGAAAATTTACACGAGGATGGTTTATTGTCTGCTCGATCGCACCATGTTTTTGAGGTGTTCCCGAATGTTAATATTCCGAATATCATAATCCCGAAAACGCTTGGTAATTTTTTCATAATAGGTACCGTTTTTTTCGAATTTCGAAGTTTTGTTTGCCATCTAATCGTAACTCCAACTTTCATTTGCCCATTCATTCATTTGTACAACGTTTTAGAAATCAGACGAATGAGTTCCAGACACACGAAATCCAAATGCACAAAATCCAGATGACCATAAACCATATGCACGAAAGCCAGGTTTTTTAAACACAATTTGTTGAAATACAGTTAATTGATATACAGACAAACAATATGCAGATTTAAAATTAAAATAAACGATATTCATAAAAAATAAATATTTTTTACAATTACAAGGTACGTACTTAACCTTAACCTGTCTGTAATGTGCAAGTAATACAATAGCGAGTCGGGGTCACAGTTCTAACCTAACCTAACCTACTGAGTCGAATTTGTCACCTAAACCTATCTGTTTATAGGCGACTAAATATTTAAAATTTCTAAATAAATGTAAATTTCTAAATTACTTACTGTACCTAATAAATGAATCATATAAATTTACTGAGTTTTACTTTACCTGTATATAGTTTAGTTGGATCACGATTGTATGGGAATGAAATAAAAAGATTATGAAAATTTGGTAATCGTTTATTTAGAAAATGGTAACAAAAAAAATATTCTGAGAATCCGGTATAACTATATTTGGATTATGACAATATGGGAAACAAAATAATACTATTTGAAAATTTGGTTTTAATGCATCTGGAAAATGATCACCTGCAAAATTTAAAACGCTATTGTAGAAATTTGTCATTTATTATATCTGTCTTTTAAAAGTTCTACCAACTGTTTTCGGGATTTTAAGATTCAGGTAACATAAATTCGAGATTTCAATAGGTTACCCTAATAAACCACTTGATACTACGGGCTGCATGCACGAAAAAGATGATGTCATCGTCCCGTTACGCTGATTGACGCGTACCGCAAGCGAGAGCGCGGCACAGACGAAAGAGAGGCATGATCGGCTCGAGCGATCGACTCTGCGTTGTCACATCAAAGTACCGTCCGTAACACCGACTTTATTTAAGTTCTCTCTAGTCCTGAATGAAGTAAAGATTCTTCTCGGTATTATTAGGTTCCGAACCGACTCTAGCTTCAATTTTGGGTTTCACGAAGCATAGTTACTTGCAACTGACATAAATATATGAATTTATTAAGATTATTATGAACAAGCCCCACTTTTAGGCACTAGGGTTGATTTCCAAGTCAGAAACGATTCCAATTCGAAAAATCTTAGGGTAATTGTATTCAATGGCATTTTAAAGTAGTTTAAATGTGACCTATCAGTAAAATATTTAGACTTTGAGTACCTACATTGAGTATTACACAAAATGTATGTCATTGTTGGTTTTGTAACATATTATATAGAAATAAACACAGTTTTTTTTTTCAATCCCAAAGTGAAATAAACTTGATGCAGTCAATGATAATTAATTCACAGCTCTTATAATGAGCTGTAAACTGAAACAATAGTGAAAGTGGACGCATTGATTTCAGAGTATTTGTTCAAAAATTTGTACATGTCTGGTACCTAATTACTAGGTATTTTTGTTAAGTTGACATTATTTATGAAACTTTTTGCATTGTTGTATATTAAAATGAGAACATGAGACAATATTATGATCCCTCAGTAATGGTTGAATTAAGTTATGGCTGACACATACCTCATGCTTGTGAACAGATGCCACCTTTGGGGATAAATTTTAATAAAAAAAATATCATTATTTAAATAGGTACCAGAGTCATCATGTGCTTGGTGTTTTGGCTTCATACTCACATAGCTACTTATTTGCCTCCTCACTTATCAAAACAAAACTATGACATGGTCTAAAGTGATTTAGGCATAGCAATAAGTTAGATACTGCTAACAAAAACCTAGGTAAGCTAGCATAATTTTCTTGTTGTATTTCTGAGTAAAACTCATAGTAAAGTCACTTTGCATTGTGTTCAATGACAACTTTAAAGTATCATAATAACCTACTTCTACGTTATTACGTAACAAAAATGTAACATGCATATGTTTAATTACAACAAATTAATCTATGTTTCCTATTTAAAACATAGGCTTTGCAAAACTAGTAAAACATTTGTTGGGTTAACTGTCAAACTATTCAACAAGTGTTGGCAATGTATAATTGATGACTTATACATAGATTAAAATTGAGAAATAATTTCATATGCATATTTTTATTAATTTAGGCGACAGAAATACTGACTGATCCACAAGTCGCCATGTAGCTCAGTATTTCTATCGCCCATTTTGGCTCTCTTATTAAATTTGTGCCCACCCAACTATTTGGGTAAGCTGAGATTGAAATTATTCTGCTGCTTGATTAAATAGAACCCATTAAAATTTATACTAAATCATGCTCGATAAGAAACATGAAGATTATTTTTAAACAATAAAAATACACAGACTTGATTGGCTTCTCAGGCACACTCTAATTCTATTTCCCAAGCATGTATTTTATGGATCTCTGTAACCATTGTCCCAATACCTCTCAAAAGCACAGAAGGCTGTCACCAAAGCACGCACAAAAATACCTTATAGTTATGCACCGACATTGACCTCTCTCTATTGTTTACAGTTAATAATAATAAGAGCCGTGAATTAATTATCATTGACTGCATAATGTTTATTTCACTGTGGGATCGGAAATCATAAATGTTAATAGTTATGGTGTTAGTATGTCACCACAGCCTACTGTGCTCACCTAGAAATTCAGTGAAGATGTAAAGGCTTCACGGCCGTCATGAAAAGTCAGAAAGAAAATAACTCCAAAGCCTAAATTTTGCTGAGAATGAAATAACTCCTCAGTTTTTTGCTGAATTCTTCAATTAAGGTTTTTATTTATAGGGTTTATTTTTTGGGTGGTAGCTTTAATTGCTCATTTTGTCAAACTATAGTATTATTTATTTTCACATTGTAAAAAGTTTTAATACAAGGTATTTTATACTGATACAAATTACATCATAAATGATTGATTGATTGTTCCATGAATAAATACAACCTGGGACAATTTTTTTATTTGTAGGTTTTTTTATGTTTACTGTACCTTAGATCAATAAATCATGAATAAATTAATAATTCAAGATTATGACTTGAAAAAAATGTGATATTATTTCAAGGTGGGTAGTTAAAATTTTGAGATACATGTGGAATTTTAAATGTCATAAAATATGGAATACTGAGCTCATCATTGACACCCATTAAATGTTTATTTATAGTTATTTATGAAGCTTAGGTAAATAAATAAAAACCTAGGTATCAGAAAACCTTACACACATTGGACCAGACCCCAAAGTATGTAAGCTAAAGCTTTCATAACTCTAGTGCTAACACTTCTGAAAACCAAAATCAACGGTAGCACCACAATACATGGAACACTCACTAATTTTCAATTACATGACACAATGTGGGGATCAAACACATAATCCTAGGTTATGGATCTTAGTTCATTGGACCATAATCTTAGTTCAGCTAGAAACTGAATGTTGCAAAGCTGAACTTGTCTTTTCAATGATCCAATTAGATTACCTTTCCTAATCCAACAGCCACAGACGAGAGGCCCATGAGAGCTCCATTCTTCACATTAGGGTTGGTGGAGGACATGAGGTCCTGGCCCAACACGCGGATCAGCCGCTTGATCTGATTCGTATTGTTTGCATCGCTAAAGTCCTTCACCATCCTGAAATACCCACGAAATTACTTTTGTAGCAATGTGATACATCAAATGATAGCAGCTGTGGACTGGACTAGTCATAGTATAAGAGATATTAATTATTCAAAATATATACTAGCATAAATCGAATTTCATAACGAATCAAAGAAATAGAATAAAGAAACTCCTACTTTTCAATCTCGACACCAGCGAATTTTCTCTTATCATAAATTTTGTCGCACAGCCCGCGAACGCAGGCTATGCTTAGCGGCGCATAATCTCTGTCGGACATCTTTACTTAATTAAGGTTCTATCACATTTAAGTTATCAGTTTTTTCCATAAAATCACTGTTTTCCGACTAAAATTGCAAAACATTCGCTGCAAGCAAAATGACTTGACACAGAAACGTCAAACAACTGTCATATTGCATCTAGTGTTGGGATTAAAGTCACGCGTTACTGCGATGAGGTTAATGTTTCGTAAATAACATATATTTGGCGTAACAACATTAGATATTCAGTACACCCAATAATTATAATTTTTATACATTATTCATGCTGCTGGGGTCTGCAGGACAGTCCACATTAACTTTTTAACGTTTTCATTTCTTCAAGTAAAAAGTCAACTAAGCTCCAATAACTTAGTCTACTTTTGCCAATATCACTTTGCAGCGTGCCGAACGGTATGGGATAACGTTGGTCACGACGCGCTAGCTCATAGGGCGCTACGAGCGCGTCGTGAGATCCGGGCGCCTTCCCACTTCAGGGACTAACTAGTTTATGATATTTTATTATTATTCATTTTTTTGTTTTGTAAGGCATAAATGCCTGTGCTTGAGTAATGTTATAAAGTTTGTAATGGAAGTGTAAAGAAATAAACTCAATTGATTCGCAAGTCTGCTTATTATTCACATAAATTCCAAAAGGAACCTACAAATTCCCGTTAAAACTTGAAAATTTAAATAACTTCACGATTGAACACGGGCGTTCGAAGCTCTTAAGTTTTCCGAGGATCCCGTGAAAACCAATTTCCAGGCACGGGTTTGTGCATGCTTGTTTCAGGACATAATCGGATCTGAAGAGAGATTATCATATTATTTGATACGCTATGTGGTTACTACGGCCTACTTTATAGAGCATCAATATATTCATATCATAGGTTTTATAAATTTTTAAGCGCGTCCCGTCACACTAGGTGACCCAAATATTTTCAAAATGCACGAGGAAGTTGATTTTTATTTTATTAAAATATTTAATATTTTCATTTAACTAAAAGACTGCAAAATAACACTTCAAATAGATATCGAAAAAAAATTAAAATAAAATGATGAACAACGAAAAATGACATGAGAAACACTGTATTATGATATCATACTCAGAAAAGGATTCAGGAATTAAAAAGAATTGAAGTACAATTACTATGCAGTCGTAGAGCTATTAAGAACATTGTTTTCTTCAAAAATATTTTGAAGTTTAGCCGTAAAGTTGCGCTGCAAGATAGTGTCTATTTTCGTGAAAACTGTTCAAGTTTGATAATATTTAACCTGTGAAATATCAAGTGCCAATTACCCATCTCTAATTACGTCATGTCGACAGGCGCACAGATACATTTTTTCATTCGTTCAACAACTGGATACTGGATACATATTCAATAAAAACGATAAATGCTCAGCGAAAGTACATTCAATATTTATTTAGAGTCTGGTTTTGTCAGAAATCGGTAGTCGTCTGTGCGATTAAAGTTCCTCTCGTAACAAATTGATCAGGTGAACAAATCGAATAAATAAACTCAGCAGGCGGCCGACAAAGCGAAAATTAATAGCAGTTGTTTTTGACTTGTTTTGTGCTTGCGTATTTTAATATTTCAATTGCGTCTAAACAACCGATATGTAATTACTCGTATCAGTTCTACTATCCAATGTTATTAGTTCAAATTGTGGTGTGGCTGAGTGTTTAACGAATTAGTATATAATTGAATGTGTGCAATATGCCTGTGACAATCGTAGATAGGTTGCCCTTGCCGAGCCTCAAGGTTTATACAGCGGGAAGTGTGTTGTTGCTATCGGTGGCAGTGTACTATGCGCTGAATGTGACTAGTGACCCGAGCTGGAGGGCGAACGCGACGCTGCAGCGGCAGGAGGCTATGGCCGCGGAGGCCGAGGGCCTGCCGACGGTGCAGCCGGCGGCGCCGTTGGCCAACGCCACCAGGAACATCACAGACCAATTCGTCGAGGTGATGACGTTTATGATGCAGGAGCCACTATGTATGTGGGTGAGTATTGTTTGTATAGTTTACATAACTATGTACCTGTTGTCATAATCCTTAGGGAAAATGTAATTTTCTCTAGTTTTTCTCCAAATGACAACAAAAATAGTGTTATCTGGTTTAAATAACATCTTACAAGGTCTATTCTTATATTTGATGTAGGTACTTAAATATGGTAATTGTTTAACAAATAAAAAATGGTGGCACAATTCTGGGCTGGATGCCAAGTGTGTGTAAACATTAAATGTGCTGTTTATTTGAAAAGTGAAATCATTGTTAAGCTGGGATCAGATACTTACTCTATTTTATGTTATAAATAAGTGCTCTGGTTTATTATGATAGTTTTCCAACTTTAAACAAAGCATCTATACATTATTATGATTTGTTTTTGTGAAAATATGTATAACAATATATTTTTTTAAATAGAATAATTTTTACTTTTCCCAAGTTAAGTTTTTTTGATGAATAGTCAAAGTCATTTGTTTTCCAGACCAATATTTTAATTAGGTGAATTGTCTTTCATACCAAACTGTAAAAACAATCTTAAAACAATTGAAACAAAAAAAACTAGAATTTTAAAATATAGTTGAGGTCACTTAAAGGATAATAAGGCTTTCCTTAAACAAAACATATTCTCTCTATAAGCCTTTGTCATGCAAGGTGACTTAGGGAAAATACCTTGGTTTACTTGCTAACCACAATTTTTACATAGTTTTAATATTGTGTAAAAAGTTTATGTTATTAATTTATAATAACATGATGCATTTACAAACTCACACACATTAATTCAAACATATATCACAATGACATAATATAAATCTCAAATGTCATGTTAAAATAAATTATAGATGGTTTGCTCTAAAGACAGCATTATAGTAACTCTATCGTGCAGCAGTGAAAAATTGCTAGAAATCAATAAAAATCACTTCATAACTTAAAGCTAAATTGTTGTAAAAATCCTAATTATGGTGCTCAAGCCATTTTTCTGAAAATGGCATTTACTGCCAGTCATATCAGGTAAAACTACCTAGCAAGATTTAGTTGCCAATTAGTTGCTAATTTCAGGATTTTGCAAAAAATAAATATTTCGATTTTCCAGGCAAATGTTATCTTTTAAAAGAACTGCAGCTGCAGGAAAGTACTTTCAAGCGTACAAAGTGTCAGCAAAAATAGAGCAGGAAGCAATCTGCTGATTTTCTGTATACTTTTTTATTTTTTTGAAACATATCACCTTAAACAGATTTTACTCTAATTGAAATTTTACCGGCTTATAAAAATTCAGATTAAACAGTAGAATCCTGATTATCCAGATTATTTGGTATTAATAAAAATTAATTTAAAATTACACTGTTACACAATGTTAAAAATTTAATAGTTGTTATTATTATTTTTCAATACAATTCAATTAAATTCAAATAATTTATTTCAGGGTTTTGTTCCATACTGTTAGTATTGTTAGTTTTGTATATGTCATTTATATAATCTTATGTATATATAAAAATGAATCGCTGTTTGTTAGTCTCGCTAAAACTCTAGAACGGCTAGACAGATTTGGCTTATCTTGGTCTTGAAATAATTGTGCAGGTCCAGTGAAGGTTTAAAAGGTTAGAAATAAAAAAAAATAGGCGTTACGAAGTTCGCTGGGACAGCTAGTATGATATATAATTATGGTCAATTAGAGCCAAGACTAATAGGGCTCTATGATCACAATTATGTTTAGATAATGGATGTTTGGGAATTCTACTGTATTACCAACCTTCTTGTTTAAACATTTGTGGTATCATTAGAGGTTTACTTTTAATTCATATTGATTGTAGATGTTTAAATATTAGTTACTTTCCTAATTCATAATTTTTCAGCCAGTTTCAAAATCTTACTTTTGATAAAAAAATCAAATAAGATTGAATGAAAAATCATCTAGGTAACTTGGTTTTGTTTATGTTATTGGCTTGGCAGCTTTTAATGTGATTTTTTATCTTTAGTATCATTTATAGATGATATTTTATCTTCAGACAAACCGTTTCATGCCTTATATTTTGTCCTTGAGAAAATAAGGTACGACAGACAAGCCTGTAATAGATATATCATTTACCCGATAATTATACGAAACATTTACTTTTCTTTGTTCCAATGACCTGGTCTTTTGGTATGTGTGGACTGTTTGCAAAACGAAACTTTGTACCTAAGAAATTGAGTAGAAAGATGGTTGGCAGTGGGCTGTTCTCTGTCTGGGGTCACCCTTCATTATTTTAAATTAATGCATCTGCTTGTTCTAGTAGAAAACATATACTTACATATATCTAAAGTGTTCTTTCGCGAAAGGATTACGCAATCAGTTAGGCTTGTTCATAAAGTTAGCTTTCTCCAGTAGTCACCTCCTGACCAGTCTATCAGCTCCAAGATAAGGGAAAGTAGTTCTTGATTTGAAGGAGGGGTTGGTTTGAAGAGTCGGTAATGTATCGCTTCGGAACTGAGCGCCGAGCTTGGAGATGCGATTTTGACACAGTTTTTATCATGTTGGTGCTCCAGAATCGACGTATGAATAGATTAAAGGTACCTACAGTGCCGGTTTTAAAGATACTGTCGCCTTGGGCAAAGTTCTACCGTCCCTCTGTTAGCTGATCCAAGATTTTGGTTTGTGGTATCCCTAGCAAGAGTCAGCTTCCGGCGCCCCATTGTATCTGGCGCCCTGCGCGGTCGCCCTAACGCCGGCCCGGCCTATCTATCTTAAGTACTCGTACTTACGTAGGATTAATAAGCGCAGGCAATATAGCTAGACTCCTCTAGCTTTACTTAAACAAAGAGAAGATGACCTTGATTAAGTGCAGTAATTTTTCAATAACCAGTAGTTACCAGTGAGCGAAAAAAACTGTTTTTTTCGTTCACTGGCGGTTATTAATTAAAAAAGTCGTTAGCATTAAGATAGTGGTCACCATTCACTTAGGTTTTGGGCTCTTTGTGTTGATATTTGAGTGGATACGTACTGGGTCGTGTTAGCAGATTTAAATAGATAGATAGATAAATATACTTTATTGCACAAAAACTTTACAGAAATTGGTTTTACAGATTAATTATTGAATAATTTAGGCGGTCTTATCGGTAGGAAGCGACCTTAAGGACGATTTAGCTTCTTGATTCGGGCAGAATTTTTAACAGAGGAAGAAAGAGACGTAATTAGTGGTCCCTAAATTCGGTATGGATATTTGCCACTCTCTCACGACCTTCGTAGCTGAGAGGTGAACGGGGACTTTGGCGTAGCACCATCTCTGAGGTCCCAATGTATCCCGGTCTTGTCAATATGGAAAACTAACTACTCTAGGGTCTCGGTGTTACCGTCGTTGTTTCTTATTTTTAAATACAAATGCTTTAGCTACACACAGAATCGGAGCCAGTGTGTGATGTTGTCCATTATTTATTTATTCTAAATAGGTACACATATTATTATGCAGGCTTGATTATTGTCTGATATAGCATATTCAACAGTTTTATATGCGACTAAATATTCGTTTGCGATCGGTACTCCCTTTCCAACGGGTGTTGTAGAGAAGATTGAAGTGATATTCAAGTAGAAGGTATATCAATGTCGCAGGCATTTTAAGTGAATCCGCCGTTTACAAATGGCGTCGTCGCCACGGCAGCGGCCGTCGAAGCGCCACGTCTAGCTCATTTGTAATAGTATTATATTCAGTAAAAAAATAAAACAGTGCATTGAAGAGTCATTTACCAGGGATTTCATATATATTTGAAACATTCATTCAAACATTCTTTTAACACTATTAAATTGGCAGTTCGTTAGTGCTATAAAGTTCAATAATACTGTCCTTTGCAAACCAAATGTTATGGTCACCCTAGCTTTTTTAAGCTATACTTCAATTTGCCGCGGCAAATTGAAGATGTATATTGATACATAATGACATTTCATCTTCGGCATTTTACAAACCAGCATTCGTTTTTAAATTAACGACGCCGTAAACCGCGGATTTACTCAAAATGCCTGCGACATTAATAATGTCATTTTCTTCAATGCGCAGCCTTAAGGACATATAAGCAATTACTAATTCATACGCTAACCAATAGCTTGCTGCTAGCTTTCCCACGTAAAGAACAATAAAATACAATTTATGAATTTTAGTGAATATCACATACATTGACCTGTATTCAAATAAAGTAGCTTAACCTTGTGTTGTGGAAACAAGAACCAATGGTGGTACCACAATAAATACATACTTATATAAGCGACTGCCGCCCATCCCCTTTTCTCCGGGGAAAATGCCCACGCACCGTCACTCTCTACCACGGGTAGACAGAGAGTAATGTGTCGGATCGAACCGAATAAAACCCCTATGTGGTGGTTCTCTGCGTCAGTGATAGGGCGGTCCCATTAGCGGACGAACGCAGGCCCCCAAAAACTACCATCCCTTGTTTTAACCCCCAAAAGGGGGTTGATTATTATAGATGCATTATTATTACAGCTCATTTCAAATTTCAAGTCTCAAGTCTCAAAATAATTTCATACAAACTTCCAACCCTCTTAGGAATGGAGCTTCGTAAAAGCCATTCCTATCTGATGTCTACATCCATTAGGGAACCTACTTGTCCTACTAAAAATGTATCCATGAATGACGTCATATTGCGGCAATTAATTTCAATGTATCGCCGTAATATGATTAGATCAAAAATGCAAAAAAATGTATCCCATATTTTTGGAAAAATTAACGAATGGATAAATGACAGACTTTTAATACGCTTGCCTTTAGACTTGCTTTCAAAGGCCACCAGAAACAAGATTAGTACAGATCCGATTTGCAGGCGCGCCACTAACATTTCGTTGTATTGGTAAACAGCGGCCTACTGTTACGTTCACCGAACGGCCATCTATTTTTAGACGTCCGTAAATAGACTAAGGTGATCCTGTATTTTCGCGACTTTCAACTTCTGTGAGTGCTGGTTGTTTTTGTTTTGTATTTGTCGTTTTTTTTTTATTTTTAACGGACTTCAAAAAAAAGGAGGAGGTTCTCAATTCGACCGTATATATATTTTTTTTATGTGTGTTCGGGCATAACTCCGTAGTTTGTGAACCGATTTTTGTTTTATTATGTACTCCGAAGTTGACTAATTACCGTATTCGGGGAGTGGGCCAGGCAAAGAGTCCTGTCTCACCCACATTTAACAAATGATAAGGACAGGATACTTACTTTGTATCTCCTAGGAGCCGCGGCTCAGCACGCGTATGATCGGTAAATTTTAATTAAAAAAAAGACATTGTTTTATCAACTACGATATAGTTCGCTTTCTGGAAGTTAGACTTGATAGTGGATAAGAAGGCCTCCGTAATCGAGCGGCAGTGAGCGTCGCGCCGCCTCTAAAGAAAACGATATTTTCCATATTGTCTCGAGCCTGGGTGTTGTGGTACTGTCGTTATTTCTGTCTTTTACACTTTGAATACCAGTGCTTCAGCTACTTACCGCAGAATCATTATTCTACATTTATAAACGCCCAGACACGAAACAAACAAATTTCTTTAGCACAAGGATGTTAGTCACGGGTGGAGATCGAACTCCAAGCCCTTGGTTCAACAGCTAGCAGCGTTTACCATTCTTACATCTTTTCGATTTTTTTATATTGCACTTCAAGATTGACCTCATCCCACCTGAGTTTAAGTGGTAATGTGTTTCTAGCTTAAGGGCGAAAAGTACAGTATAATAAATCTGATACTGGACTTGTTGTCCTTACCTTGAAGGCTTGGCCCCTGATTCTAATGTAGGACACCCCCCAAGAGCTCTGGAAACCTTACTCACACGCAGGAACACAACAGCACCGAAATGATTGTTATTTGGCTGCGGTTTTAAGGTACAGGTATTTCACCAGTCGGGCTGCTCCAGTTTGAGCGATAAATCGCTATACATATATGGTAAGTCAAAAAATGCACATTCAGAGTCTAGTATGAGCAACTAATTCTCGAACAGTTGATCGATTCGGTCATTAGCCTCTGATTAATTAGCGGTCACACGAGCGTTTACCACATTACTGTTTACGTACGCGCAATGTAATTTAGATGATGTAACAAATAGACTCGGAGTTTTTGTCAATTTGTGTCATTGAACGCTTAGTCTAGACTGAGCGTTCAATGATGATGTGAATGATGAAAAATGATGTTTAACTAGTAACACATCAATGGTCTATTTAGAGTCCGTTTCCAATAATTAGACTACCGACTGTGACTAGAATAATAATTGTCATTATGAACCAATAGACAGGATTTCCTATTCGTCATGTCATGACGATTTTTTTTTCTGCGAACAGAATAAAAAATTCGTCATGACATAAAACGGTACCATTGCCTTCTTTCTTTCTTTTTGTGGACTCTATACCGCGTTCAGAAACAATGTAGTGATTCCTCCAATGTCAAGTGTTTAGAGACACGTCAAAATAGAGACTGCGCGGTACTCTTTTCAATCGGAATACATAAATTCGAGACAATAGAAAAGTTAGTTTTTCAAAGTGAAAATATTTTTATTCATGTAGATTACATCAATACACTAATGAATCGTCTTTGTATTTCCCAACGGGGAATCGTACCTGGAACCTCAGAGATGACGCGTCGCCATAAGTCCGACCCGCGCTCCACTACGGAGGTCGTCAATAATAACTACCAACTAATCTATTAGTTAGTGAATCATAAATGATGTGGATGTGTTTTTAATTGCTGATTACATTGTCTTATCTGATTGTCTAATGTATTTGTTACTTAGTCCCACGGCTCAGTGTCTCACTCACCTCCGATATGGTGTATGATACCGTAGGTACCTAAAAGGATAGGTCTTCGGCGCATGGCAATTTAACAATATGTAAATTGTTTATCTGGTGAAATGGCTTCGCACGCCACGTTTTTCCACATTTTCCACTGTTTCTTCGCTACTATTGGTCGCAGCGTAATGCTATATATATGCTATATATATATCTTCCTCAATAAATTGACTATCAAAACAAAATTATTTTTTCTCGAGTCTGGGTGTTGAGGTACTGTCGATTAGCGCGTTCAGACCAACAAACTATTTAGCATTATAATTTTTGTATATATTTAACCCCTGTTTTGTTCATTATACAATAGATCTATAAACTACTGATGTTTAGTGATCTAATTTTGAGATTGTTAACACTATAGATTCAATAAAATATTGAGTATTAAATTCCATGACAGCCGTATCAGTTTTGTAGACAAATCTGTTGTTACAAAAGGTATAAGGTCAATAAAAACATACCAAATTGGTTTATCTTCATAATAATTCATGACTAAATCTGCCTACCTACTACTACGAGTGCTGTGAGCAGGGCTTGGAATACCGTTAAAAATATGGTATCGTTACTTTTGCCCAGATGAGATATCGATACTTAAAAAGTATCGTTATTCAAATTACCGTTACTTTAGTACCATTATACTTAACAAAGATATACCGTTACAGCCCTTTTATTAACGTTATATTGTAACGTTACGTGTATTTTGTACCGCTAAATATATAGCTATCTAATTTATCATTACTAAAAGGGGTTGTATCGGTATATCTTTCGCGCGCGAGTTTCTCGGCAAATTACATTTAGTTTGGTTGGTTTTCGTGGCACAAAGTGACATGCGCCTTGCGTAATTTATTTTATTATTATCGTTACCTTTTAAATTTATATTACAGTTTTGTTACGTAAGAGATAACGTTAAAGTTTTCGTTTTGTTACATTTTACCGTTATAAATTAACGTTAAAATATATATTTGCTACCGACTTATCGTTAACTGTTTTACCGTTATAAAAAGTAGCATTATATAATAACGTTATTTAACGTTACTTATAATGTGAATTTGGTAACGTTACCAAGCCCTGGCTGTGAGACGGCAATCTGATAAGTACATTGATATGAGATCCAATGCGTAATGTTTTAATCGTATCAATGTTATATACAGGCTAGCACACGCAACGCGACTCAATTTTATCGCGCTCTTAACAAACGTCAAAATCGATTGAAGTCAGTGCGTCAGCTGCTGATTGGCTGAAAATACGAGTGCGGTGTGCTAGCCTATCAACAATATCGAAACTTTTGACGGCTCATGCGATAAATTTGTCATGTTACGTATACTAGGCCTGGTGGTGTTGTGAGAATATACGAGTGTGGACGTATGTTTGCTCCACATTCACGCAAATACTATTGAACGGATTTGAATGAAATTTGGTAGGAAGATAGACATACTTGATTACCATGTAGCATTTTGAATTTTTGTCGCGAAATAATGCGGGTGGATTCGCGGGCAACAGCTATGCGATATTCAGCTAATATCATTTATTCTAAGTGAAATTACGAATAAGCAACCAAAACATAATAAAAAAATTGGATGATGTTGAGTAGATAGACAGATTTGATACTTAATTGACATATATAGGTTACTTTATATTTTGAAATAGCGGGAACGAAGTCACGAGCAACATATAGTTTGTATTAAATAAACTTTTTAATTGGAAAGGGCCAGTCGACAAAATGTAGGCTCAATCATCCCCTAGTTCTAAATAAAAACTGTGACACTTACTATGTTTGTAGCTAAAATTGTATACTTTTATCAACATTTTGTGATTTTAACAACAAAATTTAAATGAAGACAACATCAGTGACGCTTACAAACGCTAGTTTATTACGCAAATGAAACGAATTTGCTCGAGAAAATAAAAAGAAATCGCAAAAAAAACAACATTTAAAATACCAGCAAAAGATACTCGCGCTAATGCTCTGATATTTGCGAGTTTGTCAGTCGTGATCTCGATATATTTGTTTTGTTTACAAAGCTGATCTGTTTGGCGACTGTGTATCGTGACGTCACACGCTCTCGCCCGCGCCCAGACACGTCGCACAAACAGACATAAAGCTGAACAATGGTACCATCGGTGAATTGTCAATCCCTACTAATATTATAAATGCGAAAGTAACTCTGTCTGTCTGTTTGTGTGTGTCTGTTACGCTTTCCTGCTTAAACCTCTCAACCGATTTTGATGAAATTTGGTATAGGTATACGTTGAATCTCAAGAACGGACATAAGCTAGGTTTTTATTAGAAAATAAGGGGGGATGCGGGGTAATACCACCTTTGGAAGTTTATATGGAAAAATGTTTATTTTTGAAGTTAGAGATATGAAATTTGGCACAAATATAGCTCGAAACTTGGATTAAAATATAGACTACTTTTTGTTTCGAATATTAGGGGAGAAACGGGTAAAACCGACCATAAAAGGATGTAGTCCACGCGAACGAAGTCGCGGGCACAGCTAGTACTTAATACTTCTATATGCATAAGACTTAGATATAATATATCTTAAAGATAATTAGCGTGAATATAAATAAGATGATAAAGCTATACAATATCATGCTAAAAGTGAATAATTGGCAGAATGCAATTAAATCACATCATACCTTGTTGCTAATTTGTTGCCGTTGAAGCTAGCTACCTTGATATCAAGTTGGCTGTAAACGCGATTTTCCCATTAAAAAATAACCATTTCCATTAATAGCACTTAAGATTGGATTCTATGGTCCACTAATGTAAAATACTCATAGTAAAATCTTCATGTCGATTTTATCATTTTGGTCGGGCGTTTTTTAATTTGTATCTATTTATTAGTACGAAGATAAAGGATGTATGTAGTGGATGGGAAATGAAAGAAATCAAATTGTAAATAATCCAAAATACATTAGTCAAATAAAATAATTAAAATATCTTCCACATGCACTACGTTCGGACACAACCGCTAATCAACAAAACTTGACAATCATAATATCCGAATTATGCATTTTGGATTTAAATTGTCCACTCGAAATCTTTTTTTTTATTATTCTGGTAAGGTTTCGATCGAGTCTACCGGATTACTTAACGAAATTAGTAATTTAGATAGTATGATATGTCTCATGAGCAAGCATAACAATACACCATTCGTACACTGCTTAGTTTTATAGATGCGTGTTTTAAAAAGATAAGAAAAATATAAGTTATATTATGCAGTGCTAGTAAAATATAAATGTGATAATAAATACATCTTTTTAAACGCTCTACCAGACACTATTATTCGCGTAAAGTAGACCGGCTGTGTCTATAACGGTATTTACATTAGCGGACCTATGCGAATGCTTTATTCAACTACTCTTATTAGGTTAGCTTAACTAGACTTGCGTCAGTGTGTAAACAGGCTTTTTTTTAAATTACACTTCAAAATTGACCTCATCCCACCTGATGTTAAGCGGTAATGAAGTCCTAGCTTATGGGCGATAAATACAGCATAATAAATCTGTTACCGGAGTTGTCGCCCTTACCTTAAAGGCTTGAGGGGTGCGCTTGTTGTGTTGCCGTCGATTCGATTGTGTATCGATTATGCAAAAGGGGCCCAAATAATCTAATAATCGATATGACAATCGATAGTATCGATTATATCGATATAATCGATTATCCGGCAACACTATGCGCTTGGAGGAATAATTTAGAAGCGCTTCATTTGGTGCGCCTCAAAATAGGAGCGCCTCGAGGAAAAGCTTACATTAAGATAAATTTTAAATCTAAATGTGCTTAGATTTAACTGCCTGGGTTTTTAAATTGATCTTTAAATAGGGTAAAACCTGAACCGTGACTGAGTATAGGTATTAAATTGTGCTAACCTAACGTTTGATTAGCGTTACTACTTACAATTACAAAATGTGCGGAATAACTTTGTTATGCGAGGTTATCGACTGACTGATGTAACAGTCAGTACGTCCAAAGGAACATCAAGGTAAACAGTTGCAGTTCTATATTAGTTCTTATGCCCCCGACATAAGGAGCAATGCATAGTCCTAATTGTATAATCTGACGAGCTTTAGATCGTAGAACTAACTTCTGATGAAGCAGATAGAACGAAATGTTCCGAGCGGTTCTCTTACAAACATTGGTTCCGGGTCGCCTTGGATCGGGTTTTCTGTTCCGACTGAGATGATTTATAGATAAGTGACGTCGAGTGCAAAGAACTAATTTGTAATTTTAATTTGTCTTTGTTTTCGTGCCTAAGGTTGAGTGACTAGATTAAGAGATGCTACGGAGCTCCGAAATCGGAATAGAAACTATCTGTTATCTATATGTCACCGTAAGATTATAAACGTCTAAAGATATATTGTAATCTAACGATGTTTATAATCTTACGGTAACTTATACATCCCAACGAAATTGGACTATCTATTTGAAATTTTATTATAAAACCGTATTTTACTAAATATTAACTAAAACAGTATATTTTCACTAATGATCGCTTACTCCTAGCCTGTATCGAGTGGTCGTCGTATATGAGTAATGGTAGTGAAGAAGCTTCTTCCATCCTGTTTATTGTATCAACTGTTTTCTCTACAACAAGCATGTTTACAGTAATTATAAACAATTCTAATTGAGCATCGGGAAACTGTAAAATCGAATGAATCAGAAATCTGCAGCAATCGTAAATGTCGGTCGCTTCACTGAACATTTCAAATTGAATGTGTTTCAATAGAAACTTGATGGTAATTGATACATTTTATTTTCTCCTGCGTTTCGATTTATTTACGTACTACCGACTTCGCACACGTACCTACTATCTCCATATTTTCCACTGATTATTCGGTCCGTTAACGACTTAAGGACCATCCGCAGCAGGATAATGAATAAATAATAAATATTAGACAACATCAACATCATCATAAGTAGCTAAAGCACTTGTGATGAAATTAGAAACAAAGACGGTACCATAACACCCAGACCCGAGACAATAGAAAAGTTCTTTTCATTATCAACATTCCGAACACGGCGGTAGAATACTTAATTTGTATTGACGATTCATAAGTGGTTTTGTAAAGCTTACATGAATAAAAATGTTTTCTATTCTATTCTATTTCCCATATTGACCCGACTGGGGATCGAACCAGGAACCTCAGGATGGCGCGACGCCAAAACCCGGCACGCTCGCCTCTCGGCTACGGAGGTCATTAATGTCAAAGGATGTTTTGTAGCCTAAAGCCTTCCTGAATAAATTGACTATTTAATACAAAGTTCAAACAAACAAACTCTGCGCGTTTAAAGGATTATTATGGATTTACGTTGAGAATGATATGGTGAGAATCTGAAGGTGGAGCAGCATAGTTTTGGTACAGAAGTAACAGATCCCGCGTCGCCACAAATCAGAAAGCAGCCTAACATCTGTGAAGTCGACGACCGAACTCATTAACGCTGGTGTTGTAATAAGTGTCAGGAAACGCTCTAGCCAGTGGCGCGTGTTCGCAACTAGCAGTGACCTTTTGTGTCGAAGATATATATACAACAGTATGGGGAAATCGAGTGTGAAATTATTACTTCCTTTTTGATCACGTAACACAAATACGTAATTGCAGCCGTGCAGAGAGAGAGAACAGGGTATTGCGATGCCGTCTAATGCCGGCCATCATTCCAATATTATACGATTCGTAATGTGTCAAAAATTACAATAATAATATCTATTATATAAAAATGAATCGCAAAATGTGTTGGTAAGCGTATAACTCGACAACGCCGGGACCAATTTTGACAATTATTTTTTTAAATGTTCGTTGAAGTCGAAGGATGGTTTTTACGGCGAGAAAAATTTGAATAATTGCCGGGAAAACTCTAAAGACAACCCCTTTCTTTTTCCAGTACAAACGTTTTCTAACTAAAATTTAGAGTCAAGCCATATTCCAAATCTTTTTGACAGGACGAAGTCTGTGGGGTCCGCTAGTAATAAATAAATGCGCCAGACAATCACACCAATCACCTGGTCTCAAACTAAGGTTTTTCTTGTACTATGAGTACCAGACGACGGATACTAACTGGGGGCGTCATCCCAGCACACCCAGACTCAAGTCAATTTAGAAAAGTTCATTTTCCAAATTGACTCGACCGGGAATCGAACCCGGGACATTTAGCGCTTTGGCCGCCTTCTTAGCCACTGCGCCCCCGAGGTCGTCAACTATCCGTTTTTCGCCAAAACTACGAATCGTTAATACCATTCCATAATTTACTTTCCATATCAGCTGTCATCATTCGTCTGCCGGTCGTTTTTAGCTTACGCCTCGTATAATTTATTACTATCAGTAACTAGGACAGATCGCTTTTCAAATACTGGAACCGGGCATTAGACACGCGAGTTAATTTTGTCGAGTTCTTTTCAAATGTCAATATTGATAGATTCCAGTTTGTCAACTGCTGATTGGCTGAATATACCGAGTCGTTACATTCCCTTCAATATGGTTGAGTGAAGCGATGGCTGGCACATACGTCATGCTTGTGAACAGGTGCCACCTTTGGGGACTGGTCTGCTCCAGCTTACCTCTTAAAATAAAATAATACTTCATGCTTTTTTCACTCATCAAAATAAAACTATATGACTTGGTCCAAAGTGTTCTACACATAGCTATAAGTTAGATACTGCTACTGTAACTTATCTGCTGAGTTTCTTACCGGTGTCTTCTCGGTAGATATTGGTTCCGAACCGGAAGTAGAATCATTTTGCATTGTATTCAATGACGATTCAAAAGTGTTACATGTAACCTACTTGAATAAAGAAATATTTGAGTTTGAGTATGCTATCGGCCAAGAAAGAGTCCGAAAGCGAGAAAATTTGATGTATTGCACCTAGCCTTACAAATGTATCTTTTTTGATGAATATTACAATGGAATGGAATAATAAACATATATGGACGTGATTGTCTGCTCGCTCGCACACCATATTTTTAAGGTCTCTAGTTCCAAATATTGTAAAAATTAGGACAACTACGGAGTTTCTTGCCGGATTCTTCTCGGTAGGATTAGGTTCCGAAACGGCTGTACTACGCAATTGAACTGAGAAACATCAATTAAACTGTTTACATTAACGCGTTAATCTGAACGTGGAGTAGGTATTGACTTGTTTTCACTCTTCGCATTGCGAAGGCCGTTATCACGAAACATGAGTACATGAAGACATTAAATTTGCAAAACTTAAACTCGATTGTGTATTTATATCATTTATTCATTCACCAACAGCAAGAAGGTCATGTGATTATTTAACATGAACTTCCACATCCACAATTGAGTAATGTTTGCTCAGAACTTAGCACTGAGTTGTCGATCCTCTCATTCATTGGAGTACTGTCTATTTCCTGCGACTATACGACACGTACCGAGCAAACGGGCGAGACAGTGTTCTCGGCCGAGTACTCGGATATAGTTAGCGCCGAGTGCTCGGCCGAGCACTTACAGACAGACCACTGTCCCGCTTCCCCGAACGGTCGTGCTCGCTCACAAGGCAAGTCTGATGTCCAATCCGAAGTTCGTCCCCCGTAAACGTAGGCCTAGGAACGTCCTTCTAGACCCTGACGACGCCATCACGTTCGCCATGGTCGAAGCTAAACAGCTCGCGCCAGCTAATACTCCACAACGACCGCTATACCGTCCTCGTCGGCGAAGACGCGTGACGCAACCCCCCCTGGCAGTGAGCCCTCCGCTCCCCCGAAAGTCCGGTAAATATGAAAAGGTCATTTGCGGCCATCATCAGTTAGTCAGTTAGGGAAAAAATAGGCAGATCTGAACGTGCACTGTTTCTCTACTTGGCTACTTGTTAATTGTGGAATGAGTTGAATATTTTCCTATTGTTTTTTACGATCCATTATGTATGAGTTGTAGTCTAGACTTGAAGTGACTGTGCTAATTTCAATAGTCTCGTTTGCTCGGTACGATTGATCAAGGCTAGGAAAATGTTCGTTACAGCACAAAAAGCAGGGACACTTGCAGTGTAAGAAACATAGTGTGGCATGAACCATTATGACAATATTTGATACTAGCGGCCCCAAGCGTACTATACACGTTTTTTCCATATTTTCTACTGATTCTGTGCACTTATTGGTCGTGATGAGGTAGTCGACTGACTGATCTACCAACGTAGAGCCTAACTATACATACACCCGTATAAGTACAAACTTGAAATATTGCACATAGGTTCCTTTTATAGAGTAGGTGATCACTTAATATTTAGAGATATACTGGTTTGTCATCAACATTGTTAATACTTTCTTCACTGTATGTATTGTGTAATAATTGTTAATATTCTAACGCCACTCTTATGCGTGGGGAACTAGAGGAGCCAGGGCTCTTGCTATTTTCCCAGGCAGTTGGTTTCCACCAGAATACCAGCGCTGCTGCGGTGTTATACATGCAGTAGCAGGATTTGCTGAGGTGGAACCCAAGTTGGCCTCACACGATACCTTATGTTTTATGTAGACTGTCTAATATTGTGTGTTCGGTAATTGTGTGATCGTCAATAAATGAATTTTATTCTTCTTTTTCTTCTTAGTAGAAAGGACTTTAACATGAATAAGCCTAAAGGGGGTAAAACGGGGGTTCAATGTTAATTTGAAACTGCCGTTTTTGAAGGTATTCGATTCATTCGGTATGATAGTTACTAGAATAAAGAAATATTTGTTTGATTGATTACTGTATTGTTTCAGACGGTAATCAACATAGCGTACTGCGCGCTCGCCCTGTTCGGCGTCGTGGTGCAGCGCGCGGTGTTCGGCCGGCTGCGCGTGGCGGAGGCGCAGCGCGTCAAGGACAAGCTCTGGAACTACATATTCTACAAGTTCATCTTCGTGTTCGGCGTCATCAACGTGCAGTACATGGACGAGGTGCTGCTCTGGTGCTCCTGGTTCACTGCCATCGGCTTCCTGCACCTCTTGGGGCACTTGTGCAAGGACCGATTTGAATATGTGAGTCGGTTTTATTTTATTTGTTAGGTTTAAATGGGATTCGGTTTTCTGCACTTCTCGGGACTGTTGTGCATAGGGTTCCCAACCTTATTTGACGACTTCCGTAGCCGAGAGGCGAGCTGGCCAGACTTGGCGCGCCATCTCTGAGGTCCCGGCTTCGATCCCCGGTCGGGTTAATATGGGAAACGAGCTTTTCTATACTGTCTCAGGTCTGGTGTTGTGGCACCGTAATTTTTTTGGATTTCTGTAACCCAAGTACTGACGCTACTTACCACAGAGTCCGAACAATGTGTTTTTTTATATTATACTTCAAGATTGACCTCATCCGACCTGATGTTAAGTGGTAATGAGGTCCTAGCTTAAGGGTGACCAGTACAGCATAATAAATCTGTTACTGGACTTGTCGCCCTTACCTTGAAAGCTTGACCGATGCTACTAATGTAGCACCTCCCAGGAGCTCTAGAAACCTTACTCACACGCTGGAACACAACAACACAGAAGTGATTGTTATTTGGCTACGGTCTTCTGTAAGGTGTAAGGTGGTTTCTTAGGGTTATATCAATGGGATCCGGTTTCCTGCACTCTCAGGAAAGTTGTGCTTGAATAGGGTTTCCAACCGTACTGTTTTTACTAGTAAAACGGTCTTACAGGACAAGTAAAAAAAACTCATGTTTTAAAATTTCCAGTATATTCCCATTATCACCAAATTTGCATGTCTTGTCTTTCGATTATCCTCAAATATAGGATGACGGTGACAGGATAACATCATTTAAAATTGTTTGTTAGCACTGAAATTTTTATTTTTAAATACTGACTGAGGTCTGATTGAAATGCCCCTGTGTGACCTAATGTACAGACAATAGATACACGACTACACACTTTGAACTTTTTACCGACCATATGTAGTGAGCACCCATCCTTACTATCCTTACTTATATTATAAATCGGAAAGTGAGTTTGTTTGTTTTGTTTGTTCCGCTTTCACGCCGTAACTGTCGAACCGATTGCTCTGAAATTTTGCAGACGTAAAGTTAGAAGTCCGGATTAAATAATAGGGTACTTTTTATCCCGGAAAAAAAAATTATAATCCCGAGGGAAAACAAAAATATAGTTTGCTTGATGGATTTGGAGATGGCGCTTTGTGTCGTTTAAAACAAGGTAAAATATTGCAAACGTATATAAACATGTAAATTTAGAAGCTGAATAATACGATAATGAATCCCCATAAATGAGGAATTCCCGAGGGATTACGTACAATTTGTTTTATCGTCTAAACTGTTTTTTACATCTACTTATATAATACTAGCTGTTGCCCGCGACTTCGCCCGCGTTATTTCGGGATAAAAAGTATCCTATATGTTAATCTAGTATGTCATCTGTCTTCCTGCCAAATTGTATCCAAATCCGTTCTGTAGTTTTTGCGTGAAAGAGTAACAAACATCCATACATCCATACTTACAAACTTTCGCTTTTATAATAGTAGTAGGATAGTGTACCGTCCAGTTTTTGTTTAACAACGAATCGTATCCAGCGTTACATCGCCCTTAGATTTTTTCGTGGAAATGAGAAGTTTTTTTATATAGGTGTGCTTTATACCGATAAAGCACACCTAGAAAACTTGTCACTTCCACGAAACACAATCGAACGCAATATAGCCGAATTCGACGCGGGCGAAACCGCGAGAGGGAAGCTAGTAAGAACTAAAATGGAATTGCAAGTGTTAACCTTGACTTGTTTGTTGATTGTGCTGTTGTTTGTGCTGTTGACCACAGCCAGAAGATACACTTCGGACTATTTCGGCTTTATGTCGTTGCCAAAACGTTATCGGACTGAAATTGTTTACCATAAAATGTGTTGTCGACTGTTAGGTACCTACATAAAACTTTTTAAAAACTCACTCAACTCAGTTCAATGCTTTACCCGCATTGTCACAGTGTTCTCATTGTTTTTATTGTTAATTAGTATTCGACCGTTGATCTTGTAATTGTCTATATTTGTGTAAAAATGTACTAAGTTGACATTCCTGCGAGTTTATTGATCGAAGTAGCCGCGTACCGTTAAACAATAACTATTCTTTAATTGTAATAAGGCTGTTTTGTTTAATAGCTCCTAAATCTGTCTTCGTTTATACTATCGTAATGTATGTCCGTCTGTCCGTAGTCTAGCTTAGGGATTTTTTTACTTGAAAGCTGGAGAGGCGCGTAGGCGCGCGTAGGCGTAGGTTGCTTGGCCAACGATTTGTTACCAGGCGTCTATAAAGCACAGGAATAAAAAGGAAAATTTAATTGAAAAACACGTGTATTTATACTTCCACAGTGACAATTAAGACATAAGTAAGATATTTTAAAATTAAAACAAAATAAGGGCAAATTCTATGAAAATGGATTTGTTTTGTATAAAATTAGTTAGTGAGTTAGTGTTAAATAGTTATGAGGCTAGGTGCAGTGATGATCTGCACAACATGGCTGGTATAGGCTGGATGCGGAAGTCCTGGATAGATCAGAGTGGCGAACTATTGGAAAAATCTGTGTCCTGCAGTGGACTGCGATAGGCTCTTGGTGAAATGAAATGGTAAAAATTGTTGGAGTCTGCTCTTAAAGATTATCGCGCATTATCTTTATAGCAAAGTAGGCATGTTCCTCACGGCAAAATGTACTTTATGTAATATACTATAGTCCCTTTTAAATTGAGAATTTGTTCTGCCCCCGCATTAGATGCTTTCTAAAAATATTGTTCGTTTAAGAAAACAATTGTTCGCTTAAGAAATCCGTTATAAAAACTTTCCATGAAGTATATTCTTAAAATCTAGGTCGTTTTTTATTTTAATGCTTCCCTACTAAAAGGTTCTTCCTCGGTCCGTCTGTCATTAGGCTGTATATCATGCACCATGATATATAGATATTGTAATTTTTCACAGATTAGAAGATATTTATTTCGCTTTAGTAAAACAATTTTATAACGCTCCCATATATAACAAACGCGATTTTTTAACCGATATTGATTTTGGCAACTTTATTAACTGGGCGTTAATAAAGTTGCCAAAATCAATAAATAAATTATAAAAATGAATCGTATTTTTTTTGTCGTTTAATTAAGACAATGTTACGGAACCAATCGTGCACCACATACCACACACATGGTAAGATTTTTTTACCTCAGTACGATACATGACGACTGATATTTTTAGGTAGGTGACCTCGAAAATACTTACGGTACTTTCTCAAACAAAAACACAGTGTTAACTTTACCGTTATTTCCATGTTTTTTAATATTAGTACTCCGAAGTATCTTTTGAATACAGCACATATGTACAGTCGCTGTCAGATATATCGGAGCAGACAAAGTGCCAAATACTTCTGAACAGTTAAAATGTCAAAAAGTTCCATACACCACAAGTTACCATTAATATCTGAACATTAATTACTTCAGTGTGGTCTGGCGTGTTTTAGTCTAAATAAATGAAGCAATTGTCTTTTTGTTTCAACGAACATAGACGCAAGTGCGCATCATAAACTGTTACGCCGCACTTCCTACATCCGATTACATTGTTATGACGTTTGGTTGATGTTCCTAACCAACACTTTAGTAAACAACGTGCATTAACACAGTAAAGCAAACAAACAAACGCAGCCAAATAAAAATCACACAAACAAATTTAATAGAGGTAGGGCATAGCGATTTATCGCTCGAACTGGAGCAGCCCGACTGGTGAAATACCTTCTCCTTACAGAAGGCCGCAGCCAAATAACAATCACTTCTGTGTTGTTGTGGTCATGCATGTGAGTAAGGATACCAGAGCTCCTGGGGGGTGCTACATTAGTAGCAGGGGTAAAGCCCTCAAAGTAAAGGCGATAAATCCAATAAAAGCTTTATTGTGCTGTACTTGTCGCCTTTAAGCTAGGACGTCGTTGCCGCTTAACATCAGGTGGGATGAGGTCAATATTGAAGTGTACTATAAAAACATCTTTAATTGAACGCCATAGGGTTTAATTTTCTGACGCCTAGCTAATAAGACGTGCCTACGGTAAGGTTAACTTGAAGTCAATCCACTTTGTGTCAAATTAGCATTAATATCTAATCTTGTAGTTATAAAATCGTGATGTGACACTTTTCTATTACTTTATTATCCAAATTAGTGTCCATGCATAATATGCCTTTATATTAAACACTGTTAAACAAAATACTTAAATTTAAAACTGTTGACAGTTTGGGTTTGTTGACATTTAAAATATTCAAATTATATAGTTGTTTTTCTAGGCTTGAAACATAATAATTAGGATTAAATTGATCCATATTTTTCCAACAGTTGAATGAAATGCTCCAAAATTCGTTAGTAGGGAATACAAACATTATCTCGTGATATCTCATTATGTTCTCGAGATGAATCTTTAACCTCTCGTCTGTCCAAAGCCACGTAGTGGTCGCGGTCAAAAAATGCCCATCTGTCCACAGCCACGAGGTGGTCGCTGTCGACTTATAAACTTTAGGATCGAAAAAGACGTAGCAAATGTATATTCATCTCTCTCTAAATCGTACAACGTGCAGATAATTAAACAAAGATAGCAAATAATGTCACGCTCGCGTCTTAAAAGAACCATAGACGCTGTAAAATAATAATACATTTAGCCCGTTCAATTGTTCGGTCAGTGACGCGGTGTGCCGTATTTACGCGCGAAGTTTAAAGTGTTTTAAGTGGTTTTGGAAGGAAATATTGAAAATAAACATGACTGGGTAAGTAATAAATACTTTTCTATTAACATACAACACATTAGATTAGGATTTGTACATAAATTGATACATTTTATCAAACATTGCTTGCCATTTCGATCGCCATGTTGATACCATGTTCATTTTCATTTCAATTGTTTTGAATGCAAAGTACTTTGTGAATGGTGAAAATTGTTTTAATATCATTAACATACTTTTCTACAAACGTAACATTCATTATATTTGTGCGATTTTGATTGAATATTTCGTAAATCTAAAAGAAACAAATGTCGGTCGCGGGACAGTCACGGGTCGTGAGGTCATTGCCACGGAATCCGCCATTTTGGTGCACAGGCTAAAATAGTATGGATACGGTTTTGGGAATGCCAGTGTGCATAATTTTTATGAAAATGTTTGGTGTGGATTATTATTTGTTTTTTTTTTCATTTGATTTGATTTATTTTTATTGTGTGTGCATGATATTATTATTTTATTGCACGTGAAAAAAGAATGGTGAAAGAATTTTTGAAATCTGTCTAGCAGTTTCGGAGCCTATTCATTACAAACAAACAAACAAACATATTAGTTAGTTCAGTGTTTCCCATATGCCGGGTCGCGACCCTGTACCGGGCCAGTAAAATAAAATACCAGGTTGCAATATTTCCGCCTTATTTTTCGTCAATTTCTGCGAACTTAGTTACTATAGTAAATAAATTGCTCCGTACTTGGCACTAAAATATAGTGATTAAAATGCGAAACTCTATCAGTAGGGACTAATCCCTACTAATATTATAAATGCGAGACTGTCTGTCTGTTACGCTTTCCCGCTTAAACCTCGGAACCGATTTTGATGAAATTTGGTATGGTAGGTTTTCCATGATTTCTTCGCTCCTAATAGTTGCAGCGTAGTGTTATATAGCCTAAAGCCTTCCTCGATAAATGGTTTATTCAACGCAAAAATAATTTTTCAATTCGAACCAGTCGTTCCTGAGATTAGCGCATTCAAACAAACAAACAAACTCTTCAGCTTTATAATATTAGTATTTTCCATTATTTCTTTGCTTCTAATAGTTGCAGCTTGATGTTATATAGCCTAAAGCCTTTCTCGATAAATGGTCTATTCAACACAAAAATATTTTTTCCATTCGAACCAGTCGTTCCTGAGATTAGCGCATTCAAACAAACAAACAAACAAACTCTTCAGCTTTATAATATTAGTATAGATGTCTGAAAGAGATTGCTTTTTACGTAGTACTTTTTATTGCTAAGCAATAAGCCTTAGCTCGTTGCGGTGCATAAGTTGGAAAAGCCTCAAAATTCGTAATGGTCACCCATCCAGTTACAAGCTAACGCGTACTTTGTTTATTGTCATTATTATCAGTCTCGCACGCAGGATATCACTAGGCTAAGACCACTTTATTAAATTATTAAAATGAAAATTCCTTATTTTTTAAATGTCGATATATTTTTCAATAATAACATTGTATTAAAAAAATAGATTGTATTAATTAAAAAAAAAAGACAAAACAACTTATTTGTATTTCATTTTCATTATTTATGTGAATGATTACAATATTTACAATTATTAAAGAAGTCGCCACTGGGCATATCCATACTAGCATAGCTTGGTACTACGTCACTCTTGGTACTTTTTGTGGTGAAATTGTATATTTTAGTAGTTAATTTCTAATATTATTTTGTATGAAAGGACTCTCTTTGTTTTGTTTTTTTATGTAGAAAATGTTATTAAATTTATGAATATACACTCACATGTAAATAAATTGCAAAATAGTTCGTTACAAATGCAAAAGTTTGAGGGCATGTTTCTGAGGTCATTTTTTTCAAGTGTTTGTGACCCTTCTTTTATATCTGAATTACTTAATAATTTTAATATTTGAAACTATTTATAATAAGAATAAAGACCAAACTATAGAGTAAGTTAAGATTTAAAACCACTTGTGCTTCGGGAGTCGTCGATATTGAAGTAAAACATGTGCCATTTTTTGTAAGTGTTTTGGGTCGTCTTAAGTGGCCCTCATTCTTGTCGAGCTTGGGGTGTACAAAAAATGTTTGAAGAGATGTGTTTTTTTTATTCATTATTGTAAAGTATGTTATTTTCATGTATATAAAATTAATAATTACCGAAATAAATGCTTTATTTTTTTTATACTTAATTTTTTATTCAACTTTTTGGAAAAAAAACGATTCTAGCACTTTTACCCATCCAATTAAGTTAATATCAAAAAGGGGAACACACATATTTATACGTATTATATTAGGTTCCTTAACCACGATTCTAACAACATATTATTTTATATACTTTTTATACATAATTCGTAAGATATTGCCATTTTAATGACACGCGCCACCTAAGTAATAAATCACAAGTATAGGATTTGACAGATGTGCTAAGTCAGCCATTTTGACAGGGACCGAGCAGAGGTTAAGCATGATTTGATCAGATACTATTTTCTATACCTAAAGGTTGTCTGGAAGAGATTGCTTTCTAGCAATAAGAACGCCTAAATTGTACTTGATTATGTCTGTAAAACCAATTTCTGTAAATTTATCTGTGCAATAAAGTGATCTATCTATCAGATTGAGGATATTCAGCGGCAGAAGCCCATGACAGCATCGCCTTAAAGGCGATGAGGTCCAATCAGGGGGTCTTATTGGGTAGTCTCTGCCTTGAAAACACGGCGTCCTCTCCCATTAGATACGGATACTGTTCGACAAGTCATTTGGTGCAGTCGTTCCGAAGTTATGCACCTACAGTCAACTGCTGCAATAAAGTTTATAAACAAATATGTGCGCTATACAATACAATATACACAATGAAATAATACATTTGCGATGTAGACGCGATTCTGTTGGTGATATAGTGGTTATCATTAGGTCCAAGCGTGCGTTTTGAATCGATACAAATGCTCAAAAGCATCAATACAGATACTTGATGATGCTGGTGTCGCGATGCTTTTTTTTCCTACCTGTATATCGATGATGGCTGCAAAGCCTCGTCATTTTCACCGAGCTTTCGGGGGAGCGCAGATGGCTCTCACCACTTTAATTTAAGCAGCAACCGGAGGACGCCCTCTAACGAGGCTCGAACCTCGGCTCGAGCTGCTACTGGGACTTTGTAACCTAACGTACGTTGGGGAGAAAAACGACTCGGCATCACGTGCCGGTAGCGTGAAAGGTGTCGCGATGCAGTCGCTCGATAATGAAACGCTACTTTGTATCGCTGCAAAAAGGCACAATCCAAAACGTATACTATATATAAATTATTATATTTTACCTAAATTATGGATTTCTGTTCGAACTCATATTAACGTGTCACTAGATGCAAAATAAGGATTCAATTTTCTATTACGTCCTTGTGCTGTTATTTCGAGACTGTTTGCAAATTGCTGCCTAAACTATTAACCTTTAGAACTATCTGAAAAAGTTTGGTTCAAAATGGTTTGGCCTTGATTTTGTAAGCGTATTGCTAAAGAAATTGAAATGCAAGCTCAGTCAATAAGTAAACCTTGACTCATCCTTAATAAGGCATAAGGTTGAACAAGTTTCTGATTGAAGATGTTCACACAGATAGGCTGTTCTCGTCTGACGTTGTAGACTATTTTACTTATTCGATGGCATTCATAAGCTTTAGTTTTGATTATAGTACAAACATCGGTTTTTGCACGGTATATTTTCTGCTGTTATAGGTTCAGAACCGGAGGTAGCCCCATTTGTTTTATGTGCGGACTGAACACGGCGTTTCACTCGCCCTCGCTTGCAGATTTATCCCCTATATTGGAGCCTATATTAGACTTTTGATGTGCCTGGCAACATAAAGGAACCAGTAAAACTGTCTGGCTATTGAGAAAACATCATAGACGTTTCAAATAAATAAATATTACTGAAGTAATTTATTTTATATTAATAAAAATATTTCTCATGCTCACTGTTCTGTACCTGAGTTTCTGTTTATTATCAAAGCCTGGATATGCGATCATCCAGGCCAAGGGTAATGTCAGATAAAGCAACATTCCATATAAGCGCATGCTGGTCGCGGCACATATGGCGTCTCTGCCTGTGTTCCAAAGCGTTTACTTATTTTATATGTTTAAATGGAACGTTCACGAACTAAAGCTACTGTCTGTACAAAGTCCGAAGTGTGTAGTGTGACGTGTTTTTCACTATAGACTCATGACAATACGTGAAAGATTGCGGTCACCAAGTTCGTGTGTCAGTGCACTTGCTGTACACACCTGCCCAGGGACACGAACGAGTGTCTAATGAACGCATGATAGACATCTGACACATGGCGTGATGTGATCAGATATCGTGGCCGAGTACCGACGCTGTCTGCCTACGTGTTTACTTCGTATGACTCAGTGCAGTTGCAAGATGTGGCAATAAACTAGAAGTAATAATATCAGCCATTTACGTTCCACTACTAGCCGTAGGCATCTATGAAATGGGATGGGCCGACTATACTGTTAAAAAACAATATTACTGAAATAATGTATACAAAATACCGTTTTTAGTATCAAAATGCCAGTTAGACTTGTAAGTTACTTTTTTTTAATAAAATCAACAATCACACTAATTAACTGTCATTCCATCAATTTATTGAGCATAAATGTTAAATTTCAAGTCTCTTACTTACAGAACATAAAACTTTCATAAAAATTTCCAACACCCGGTTTACGCACTTGGGGGTGTAGTTATGTAAAATCCGTTCTTAGAGAATGTCTATTCCAAATTTCAAGCTCACAGGTTTTTTTTTATAAAACAGTATATTGGCTCCTCCCCTCCAGATGGTAAGCAAGAGAAGAGCCTACACTGGATGACAAAGGATTTGATACCGTAATATCCTATCGGTTAGCATCGCCATACCGGCCCGCAATATGTTACTTCACGCTCCTTTTGAAGGAATACACGTCGGCAACGAGTTCCACTTCTTAATGGTGCGGCAAAGATGTGAGTTGCCAAACTTTTTTGTTCGCGATGGAACATTTTCCACGGTGAATCGATAACATCGTTGGCCGGCTCTTGTGGTTCTATGAAGGAAAAGGGAGGCGGGATAAGAAAAAACAGATTTGTTATAGATTCTGAGATTTCGTGTTTAATCAGTCAGTCCTTCAGTGAGTGATATTTTGCTTTTATGCACAGATGAAGAATCATTTTCTGGATATTGTAACTCTTCGCTTTGGTGACCACCACACTACAATATGGCGGCTGTTCATACCTGTAATGTTATCATTTTAAATACAAAATGATGAAACTTGTTTTTACTGTTACTTTCTTTGAATGCATTCGCGTCGCACCACATCGCGATAATGGCGTGGTACGTAAATGACGTAGATTGATAACGAATAAATTAGACATGCTAATGAGAGTTGGCGACGCATGTTTGTCGAATCATAATTAAAACATTAAACAATCGGTACATTTTTTATGTTGTCTTTTAAGCCTAGTATGCGCAATAAGGCAAATTTTTCGCATGCGACGACAGTTCCTGCGTGTGAGTAAAGTTTCCAGAGCTCCTGGGGGTGCTTCATTAGTAGCAGAGGTCAAGCCTTCAAGGTAAGGGCGACAAGTCCAGTAACAGATTTATTATGCTGTACTTGTTGCCCTTAAGCTAGGACTTCACTACCGCCATTAAGGCGACGAGGTCCAACCGGGCAGTTTTAGTGGGTAACCCTAGGCAGGGGGTGGGCAGGAGAGTCCCACACACGCCGCCACTCTCCCTCGGGTGGCGGTACGGTGCGTCAGGCATTTCTCCTCGACAAAAAAAAAAAAGGACGTCACTACCACTTAACATTAGGTGGGATGTGGTCAATCTTGAAGTGTATTATAATAAAAAATAAAAGGATACGTACATGTCGCAGGCATATTGAGTAAATCCGCCGTTTACATACGGCGTCGTCAGTTTAAAAACGAATGCTGGTTTGTAAAATGCCGAATGCAAAATTAGGGAAAATGCCTGCGACATACATACACTCCTTAGGCAAAAAAGCTGATCATGATGCAATTAAACTACTGATCACTCTTCTACAATAGGTATGCGGCATTTTTACTCGTAGTTTCGTTTCTGAACAAAACACCTCGGTACGTGCCAAAAACTGAAACAATTTACGTAAATTTTAATGCGATTCGACTACATAAAACTTTTCGACAGTTCACCCCGGGAACCGCTCGAGATTTTTGGCAACAACTTTCATAGGTGTATTTCTGTCTGCATGGAGACAATGAAAAATAACTGGGTTTTTATTAAAATCTATGTATTCTTTGTTGACTATTCAAGTTAGAACTATTCCTACGGTACATGGTTCGGGTGGGAGATCCTGGAGTCCTGAAATGCAGGAATTTCCTAGTTTAGGCTCCAGTCTTCCCAAATATTACTTGTTTTACTGCTAATTTGTGCCCTGTTCCAATATTTTTTTTTTATTTTTATTTATTTATTTCAAGCTTATACTACCATTAAATATAACTTAACCTAATGCGATAGTATAGCCATCTTTATAATATTTTACGATGCGTAATGTGTCAAAAATAACTATCCGTTTTTCTTCAACCGACTACGAGTCGTTAATACCGTTCCATAATTTACTTTGTATACCAGCTGTCATTAGTCGTCCGTCCGCCGCTTTTAGCTTACGCACCGTATAATTTATTACAGTCGGTAACAGGAACGGATCGTTTTTCAAATATTGGAACAGGGCGTTAGTCTGCAACACTTATCTTCCGTTTATTCGGCTTTTTGTATAGAAGTTCATTGTTTAAGTTTAGATCATATGGTGAGACATGTAGTGTTTTGGTGGAAAATAAACAAATTTTCTTTTTATTATTCCTACTCTTTGTATTTACGCAGCTAAGGCAATGCAAACGAGTCGGACTCGCGCACCGAGGGTTCCGTACAAACCTGCAAAGTTTACAAAGTTCGTTCATTACGACAATCGAGTCATAACTATGGTATTTTTATTGCAAAATGAAATTCATAACATTACAATGGGGAAAGATGGAGGAGCATAAATATTTTGTAATGTAACTAAAAATTTAAGGTTTTCGGAATTTTTCCTTTATGTGTGCTATAAAACGTTGCTTCATGCCAAATTTCAAGATTCTAGGTCGACTGGAAGTACCCTTTAGGTTTTGATTCCCTTGCGAGTACTTGCGAGTTTCAAAATATGCAGCTTAAATTGCTGTTTCTTTTGATTGCGTTGACATAGAAGTTTGATTTTGTTACAGCTTAAAGGTATTATAGACCTGAGTATTTGGTATGAATTTCAATTTAATACCTCGCGTTTATGAGGAAATGGGTAGTAAGTTTAAAATTATAAAAAAAAAAAATTATGTGATGTAACTAAAAATTTATGGTTTTCGTAACTTTTCCTTTATCTATGCTATAAGACGTTGCTTCGTACCAAATTTCAAGATTCTGAGTTCACGGGAAGCACCCTGTAGGTTTTGATTCCCTTGCAAGTGTCGAAAATTTGCGGCATAAACGGCTGTATCTTTTGATTGCGTTCCGTTTTTTCTTTTTGAGGTACGGAACCCTAAAAAGAAAAAAAAAAGGCACCTACATATAATATGATTCCTCCTTCAAAAATTACTAGTTAAGATAATGCATGGACCCATCATTTGTGTCCAAAGTGGTCTATATAGTTTCTTATGTCTCATCTCGTTGCGACGGTATTGCGTGAGCCGAGTGACTAAGGCCGAATGAAAAACAACGTGTTAATAAAAATACACGTTTTGAACTGGTTATTGATATTTTTTCGTTTCGTGCTCCAACTTTGCGATAATTGCTGAATACCAAAAAATTTAGATATTTTTTCATCGATACTTCATATTGATCTGAAACATGACTAGTATTGGTAATAAAATAAGTTGTTTTAATATGCGCGAATATTATAAATATGTTCAATTGTTCATACAGATTTTTATACTTTTTACAGTGCTTTACGACGCACTTTTTTTAGCGGATTATAAATATTCTTTAAGAAACAGGCTTACCGGAGGCTAACAGGTTGATACAACAGAAAAAATTATCGCCTACAATAACTTGCGGTTAGCTCAGTTGGAAGAGCAGCACGCGCGATACGTGAAGGTCGTGGTTTCGAGTTCTGCACCGCAAGGAAAAATGTTTTTTTTTTCTGTTTCTTTAAAAATTTCATTATTTTTTAAAAAAAGAACATCACACATTGCCTGGTTCTGTGGTAAGTAGCTAAAGCACTTGTGTTACAGCAATCAGAAACAACGACGGCACCACAACACCCAGACCCGAGGCAATAAAGAAAAGTTCGTTTCCCATATTGACCCGACCGGGGATCGAACCCGGAACCTCAGAGATGGCGCGACGCCAAAGTCTGGCACGCTCGCCTCTCGGCTACGGAGGTCGATTCTTTAAAAATATTCATTCAAAAGTGCGTTATTCATGTATATTACATCGGTAACACTTTTGAATCGTCTAGACAAATCAAAAGTTACCCAACCAGTTTTGATTAGTTTTTGAAAGATGAAACTAAAAAGTTCCGAACCGGTAGAGTAGCTTTTTTTGTTTTAATGACGTTCGAAATGTGATTTGAGTCTCCCTGTTAGTGTGGCCTCTATTTTTTTTTTGCAAAAAAATATTGATACAAGGAATGCGTTGGTAACAAATCTTTATCTTCCAACAGTTGTCATCTTCACCGAACACGTGCAAATGGGCGCACGCGCGTCTCCTAGTGCTGCTGGGCTGGATCCTGGCGGCGTGCGTGGGGCTCATGGCTGCAGCCGTGGCGTGGGGCCTGCCCGCTGGACGGGACACGTTCGCCTTCATGGCTGCTGAGGTAAGGCATTTTATTCGCTGATACACGACAATCCCTGACTAAGGGAATTTTTTAAAATAAAGTTTCTTCTCGTTCGCTTACAAGTAATGATAGTCATGAAATTGACAATTTCTGAACCAATTAATTTTATTTATCCTCTGAATTTATAGTTATGTATTTGTTTTTATATATATATTATATCTATATTCTGTAAATCTAAGTATACCTTCATTTTAAATATATATTCTATTTAAATTGAATAGTATGTGTATTACCATTGTATATTTAAAAGTTACCGTAATGTTATTTTTAATGCTTAATTTATTGTTGTTTATAATGATTTCTTTTTTTTTCTTCACTATTACCGGACCCATATACAAACTATATGCATGACCCAAAGGTTGACTGGTAGAGAATACCCCTAGCATTAAGTCCACCTGTTGTTTTTATTTGTACATTAAAGTTTTTAAATAAATAAATAAATTCGGAGAAGTAATCCCTGTCGAACTATACCTCCACCTGAGGGAAGACGAGGAAAATTGTTTGAGGTTTTGCTGTGCTCTGAAAAGCCCTGCCTTTGGGGTGATGCTGTATGAAACTCGATACACTGATACTTAGACGACCGCCATAGCCAAAAGGCGAACGTGCCGGACTTTGGCGACGAGCCATCTCTGAGGTCCCGGGCTTGATTCCCGGTCGGGTCAATATGGGAAACTAACTTTTCTATATTGTCTCGGGTCTGGGTGTTGTGCTACCGTCGTTGTTTATGATTTCCGTAACACAAGTGCTTTAGCTACTTGCCACAGAATCAGAACATTGTATGTGATGTTGTCCAATATTTATTTATTTACTACAGTTATCTAATACGGGCGAGTTGCGGGTTCAGTCTACATCTGACAGATTCAATATATGACCTGATTTTTTTAAAGTAAGTAATCAATTATCCTATTCAATGTCCCTTTATTTATTGATAAGGATAATTGGTTTGTCTTACTTTTAAAACAAATCTACCATATGTAGATTCTATCAAATGTAAACATATACCCGGTATCAATATTTTACGATTCGTAATGTAAGTGATCGAGTCGTTAATTGGAATTTCTAATTTACTTAATTATTTATTTATTTCTTGCATTACATTGTAACAAAATCATAATACAAACAAGTTTTAAGACTATTAATACAAGAACGCTGTAAGGGTATAGCAAGATACATTGTTACATCATACATGACAATTAAATAATGAACAATAGGTACTATTTATTTACATAAAGCTACTTACTTGGCTTTCCATTCCGCATCAGTCGTCCGTTGTCTCTTTTAACTTACGGATCATATAATTTATAACTATTCGTAACTAAAATGGATCGTTTTTTTTAATATTGTAACCGGGTATCATAAACCGAGTTGCGGATATCGGCCGGCCTATACTAAACTTACCACTTATATTCTACTAGCTTTCGCCCGCGTGTAATTCGGTTATAATCCCTACTAATATTATAAATGCGAAAGTAACTCTGTCTGTCTGTCTGTTACTCTTTCACGCCTAAACGGCTGAACGGATTTTGATGAAATTTGGTATAGGTATACGTTGAATCTCAAGAACGGACATAGGCTACTTTTTATTAGAAAATAAGAGGGGATGGGGGTAATACCACCATTGAAAGATTATATGGAAAAATGTTTATTTTTGAAGTTAAAGATATGAAATTTGGCACAAATATAGCTCGATTAAAATATAGACTACTTTTTGTTTCAAATATTAGGGAAGAAAGGGGTAAAACCGACCATGAAAGGATATAGTCCACGCGAACGCGGGCACAGCTAGTGCAGTACCTATAAAGCACAACTATAAGAAAACTTCTCATTGCCACGGATAAATGTAAGAAACGCGATGTAACGCTGGATACGATTAATTGTTAAACAAAAACTAAATGGTACACTATATTATTATAAGTAGATTTAAAAAAACAGTTTAGACGATAAAACAAATTGTACGTCATCGGGAATCCCTTATTTTCGGGGATTCATTATCGTATCATTTAGCTTCTAAATTTACATATTCGTTTGCAAAATTTTACCTTGTTTTAAACGACACTCAGCGCCATCTCCAATCCATTCATCAAGCAAACTATATTTTTGTTTTCCCTCGGGAATATCAATTTTTCCAGGATAAAAAGTACCCTATTATTTAATCCTGAATTCTAACTTTACATCTGCAAAATTTCAAAGCAATCGGTTCAGTAGTTACGGCGTGAAAGCGGAACAAACAAAAAAACAAACTCACTTTCCGATTTATAATATTAGTAAGGATTCTTGTAGTGAACCAAGAGGGTTTCCATCTCAGCGCCATGTTTATAATAATCATGTCCTTCGTTCTTTGGTTAATGAAGACCCCAGGCGACGTTACTTTTTTTATGAGCAAACAATAACGTAATCAATTCAAACAACAAAAGACGCCAAGTTCAAAGATAGTTTAAGAGAGGTAGGGTATAGCGATTTATCGCTCGAACTGGAGCAGCCCGACTGGTGAAATACCTCCACCTTACAGAAGACCGCAGCCAAATGACAATCACTTCTGTGTTGTTGTGTTCCTGCGTGTAAGTAAGGTTTCCAGAGCTCCTGCGGGGTGCTACATTAGTAGCAGGGTTCAAGCCTTCAAGGTAAGGGCGACAAGTCCAGTAACAGATTTATTATGCTGTACTTGTCACCCTTAAGCTAGGACCTCATTACCACTTAACATCAGGTGGGATGAGGTCAACCTTGAAGTGCAATATAAAAAAAAATATAATAGTATGGATTAAATAATGTTTTAGATCTACCACACAAAGAGTTCCTAGACCGTGATCTTACTTGTACGGTCAACGGCACGTCAAGGTTAACACGGGTTAGTAGTTGATTGGCATTCGAAATAAATTCCGCCGAACGTGCGAATCGTCCCCTTTCAATGATCTTTTTTTTCTTCCGCGTTTCGCACGAAAATATTTTAACGCGTGCGAATCGACTCCTTGCAAGAACTAAATGCATGCTACTGATTCTTGAAGGAGTCGATTCGCACGCATTAAAATACATTCGTGCGAAACACCTACCAAAAACATTTTTTTATTGAAAGAGGACGATTCGCACGTTAGGGCGAATTTATTTCGTGCCAATCGACTACTAAACCGTTAACACTCGCAGTTCGATATTAGATCTTATGAGCACCACATAAGGGCGGTGCAGCGTCCGCTGTGTGTGGTCTAACGTGCTTTAGTCACTACAGTCCAAGCATCCGTCTGTTGAGCGGTCCGTGAAAGTGCCTCTCGTCTGTTTACCTTTCTACGCGTCGTAACGTGTGACGTCACTTGCTGCGATAACTCACTGATTGGCGAGCGTGCGCAATGACGTCACCACGGACTCGAGCCGCGTATGTTATCATAATAAATCATGGTACCTATTATTACTATTGGCACAACATTTAAAACTAACACTTCCGTAAAGTAGGGGCGTCGCATTCTACTTTTGTCTTTCTGTTCTTCATTTTTTGCGTTGAATATCCAAAGGGTAAAACGGGACTTTATTACAAATAACCCGATCTCTATGTTTGTCCATCGATCGGTCCGTCTGTCAACAGGCTGCATCTCGTGGACCGTGGTAGTAAGACAGCTGAAATTTAACAAATGATGTTATTATGTTGCCTCTTTAAAGAAATAATTAAAAACATAATACAATTAATATTTGAAAGAGTTCTGATTCAACAAAAGTGTTTTTGTGCTCGTTTAATATTCACTTTAAACATATAATAAATATCCAAGATAATAAATACAAAAACAAGATTATTATAATTAATTTATCGGGGAAGATTTTTGACTATAACAGCACGCTTCAGCAGACATCTGGATCCATATATCTGTCAAGCAAGTCTCTAAACCTTATTCTCAAGCCGCAAAACTGATCACATGTAAATTAAAAATGCGCGTTCCCGATAACACGTAAGCGGATGGTATCAGTTAGTCGTTTAACCTATCCAGAGGTCCGAGAGGTCGCCATAACATTCGATAAGAGACGGATCAATCAGTTGCCTTACACGCAACTGTCAATCATTCAGCCTGAGATCACATGCATCTTTAACCTTATGAACTTTAACTTATCTACTATATAAAAATAAGTCGGGGTTTCCTTCCTGACGCTATAACTCCAGAACGCACGAACCTATTTCCACGGTTTTGCATCCGTTGGAAAGATCTCGGGCTTCGTGAGGTTTATAGCAAAGAAAATTCAGGAAAAAATTCAACAGAAAAGCGGGAAAATCCTCTAAGGCGAAACGAAGTTCGCCGGGACCGCTAGTGAACCATATAGTTTTGGTCTAACTTGACCTGATGAAGGCTGAGAATGAGAAAGAGTACATCAGTAATATTTATGAAACGTCTTTATATAAATCTAACGATGCTACCTCCGGTTCGGTGCCTATAACCACGGAGAAGATATCGGCAAGAAACTGTACAGTTTCATTCATGTTTTTTTTTAATGGAAACTGCTGAACTTAAAACTAATTTTGCACCAAGACATACAGGATAGTTTTTTTTAAACCGTTTTTAATACAATGGAATCATGAAAATTGAAAGCAAATATAGGATAAAGAAACGAACTTTAAAAAATATAAAACTAAACTAACTATCTGCATGACCCAAGGGTTGACTTGTAGCGAATGCCCCTAGCATTAAGTCCACCAGTTGTACTTAATTGTGCAATAAAGTTTTTAAATAAATAAATAAAAATAGTTTCGCCAAGTCGCCAGACATCCAGTCTTCCACCACTTATTAAAAAAATCAAAAACGATTCTGAATCTCAAAGTCTGTGTTTTGTCTCTTTCCAATAGTTTAAATTAAGAAAGAGATAAAACACAGTATTCGAATCTGATTCCAATGTTTTTTAAATAGGTATACTGTAGGAGATCACAACATTTTAACGTTTCGTTCCTCCTAGATTATGAATCGAAGAAAAGACCTGTTTACCAGAAAGCCATTTGGCGTCTTATAACATCAGGCTGTAAGGTTGGTTTGCACACAACCCTTCACTTTTAAGAGAGGTAGGGCATAGCGATTTATCGCTCGAACTAGAGCAGCCCGACTGGTGAAATACCTCCACCTTACAGAAGACCGCAGCCAAATGACAATCACTTCTGTGTTGTTGTGTTCCTGCGTGTGAGTAAGGTTTCCAGAGCTCCTGGGGGGTGCTACATTAGTAGCAGTGGTCAAGCCTTCAAGGTAAGGGCGACAAGTCCAGTAACAGATTTATAATGATGTACTTGTCACACTCAAACTAGGACCTCATTACCACTTAACATCAGGTGGGATGAGGTCAATCTTAAAGTGCAATATAAAAAAAACCTTCACCAATCTCAAAATGAACTCACGTGGTCGACTATGACCCGTTCCACCTCATAGCCTGTGGCTAGCAGTGAAACGTTAACGGCTGAATGCTAAGATGATACCATAGCTGGCGATCTTTAAACAGTCACAACTCGAACTGATTGGGCCAGTCGATAACAGAATTACCGGTTCGTGAATATTCTAGCTCGTTCAGAGAAAGCGACTGACTGCAGGACGACTTGCGACTTTTTGTAAAAAAAAATACCGGTTATGAAGACCATGCCTTATGTCATACTGTTTGTTAAAAGATGAGTCACTCGAGTGAAAAGTGAAACCTTTTGAAACCCCGTAATGTTTATTATTTAAAATAGAAACTAAGTAGAAAACATTAATTTCCTGTCAGTCAACCATATTTGTTCTGAAGTTTTTTTTCCTGCTTTTTTTTAAAGTCTTAAAGTGTACATAAAAAAGAAATCAACGTCAATCGACGAGTTTCACTTTTTTCTGTCTAGTTTGAAGTAAAACAAAGAAGGTTATGTTTTTCAAATCTGTATAGTTAAATATATGTAGGTAATATGATTGCATGTTAAGCAAGTTATATACTATGTATCTTATAGTAATATATGTGATACATAACGCATAAAAATTAAATATAAGCTTTAAAATTATCACAAACAAATAACTTTATTTAATAAGACTGTTTGAAAATTTATTTTAATAATACGACTATATAAATTGTTTGTATCTGTTCGCGTAATTTCGGAAATCGAGTTTTAGATTAAACGCAGGTTTTATTTTTGCTGAAAATCTCAGATATTTTTTTTCCGCAATGATAGTTCCAACAAAGTGAAGCATCGATTCTAAAATAATTTCTAGATAGATCCACGAATCATTTTTTTTTAACGTTGACTTAAAAAAAGGCATTGCTCTTTGTGCTAATAGAAGTTAAACAAAAAATAAACACAGAATGTGTTCTGCGGTTCTGCTGGATTGCGGAAGCGCTCGCCGCGAACGTCCGGATGTTTTGATTTGACGTAATTAACGAGTGGGCTGGCCACCATTAGCTACTTGTATCAATCGAGTAGACGGGGTGACGTCATCTGGACCGGTTGAGGCCGGACATGGACGGAAAACTAAAGCAAAGTCTGTGATGAACAAAAGTTGCCAACTCAAGTGTTGTTAACCCGTTTCGGCGACAAATGTGTCTGTATTACCAATTTCGGGTCCACACCCAAAAAAGTTACCTACTACAGTGGTTGGCGACAAATGATTTCTTAAAGCCGAGTCTCTACCGAACACATGTTGCCAAATAAAGTTTATTTAAATTTTTTATTTTTTTTTTATATTGCACTTCAAGATTAACCTCATCCCACCTGATGTTAAGTGGAAATGAGGTCCTAGCTTAAGGGCGACAAGTACAGCATAGTAAATCTGTTACTGGACTTGTCGCCCCTACCTTGAAGGCTTGACCCCTGCTACTAAAGTAGCACCCCCCAGGAGCTCTGGAAACCATACTCACACGCAGGAACACAACATCACCGAAGTGATTGTTATTTGGCTGCGGTCTTCTGTAAGGTGGAGGTATTTCACCAGTGGGGTTGCTCCAGTTCGAGCGACAAATCGCTATGCCCTACCTCTCTTAAATCTCTTTATCAATGCGTGTTGGTTACACATGTTTCTGTAAAGCCGAGTCTTCCACCGAACATACGTTGCTAATATTAGTGTATTCAACAAGTGTTGGCGAGAAGTTTTCCGTAAAGCTGAGTCTCTACCAAACAATACTTGCCAACATTATGGTTGTCGACAAATGTTTTTTTAAAGCTCAAACCGAACAAAATTTATCAATTTTAATGTTGTCAACACTTGTTGGCAAAAAATGATCCCCTAAAGCAGAGTCTCACATAATTGACCGCCTTATGTGTTATCAGTAATCGAATCCAGGACCCAGAGGTAGCCCTTAAGCCATATAAAAGTTTAATTAAGTTACAATATATTTAGATGATGTAATATTGTACTTTAACTTATATAGGTAGGTATTACAAATGTAGCGCATAAGCGTCTGACGCAACGGATGCCGGTAGTTCGTTCACTGGAGGTCAGGAGACTATGAAAACTTCACTTCCTAAGTCGCTAACGATGTTTGTGAAACGAGTCCGGTTTTCTGTTTTGTTATACAAAAATACCGAGTTTCTTACCGTTATTTTCTGGGTAGAAATAGGTTCTAACCGGTGCAGTGTCGCTTTTTATTGTATTCAATTAAGATTCAAAAGTGCTATTATAACTACTTGAATTAATTTAATTTGAAAATTTGGTAAGAGCAGCACGCGCGATACGTGAAGGTCGTGGGTTCAATTCCCTCACCGCAAGGGGAGATAAAATTTTTCTGTTTCTAATATTTAAAGTTCGCTAGTACGGAGTATAGTACTATAAAAATAATAAAATACGAATTGTTATTATCCACAGTGCTTGCTGGTGTTGGTGAGTGCGCTGCACGTGGTCGCGCGGTACGCGCTGCAGGCGCGCGATGCTGACGCGGCCGGCCCGCTCGCATACTACACGCATTTGCTCTTCGACGTGAGTACCGCCTAATGGACTATGTATACTAGCAGCTGTGCCCTTAGTGGGTGTCGAACAGGGCAATCACCCAGGGCCTAAGTCTTTTAGAGGACTTTTTTTTTTCTCGAGGAGGAAATGCCTACCACACCGTCACTCTTCGCGGGGAACAGAAGGGTAGGGCGACCTGGTTACGAACGCTAGACTTACCCCACGCCTGGCGTCTCTGGTCTCAGCAGCGGATCTGCTGTGCGACTCCACTGTCTACAGCACCGCGGACATTCGAGACTCTCGCTCCAGCTCTCCCTCCGAGAGCCAGATGTACCCACCGGCCGTGGAGAATAGGGAGGCCGGCAAACGTAATACCGCATCCTCCTCTTCCTTCGCGGCCCCACGACGACGCGATTCGCTTTGACTTTGACTTTTAATAAAAAAACTAAATGACAAACGCCGGGTTCCAATATTTTACGATTCGTAATGTGTCAAAAATAACTAGCCGTTTTTCTACGAGTCGTCAATGCTAATTTCAAATTTACTTTCCATATCAGCTGTCATCAGTCATCCGTCGGTCGTTTTAAGCTTACGCCTCGTATAATTTATTACTACTCGTAACTCGAACGATTCGTTTTTAAATATTGAAACCAAGCATTAGCAAATCCGGTATCAAACGTAATCTTTGAATTCCCTCTTAATCTTTATTCATATTTTTCTAGTCGTTAATGTCGTAACAGTAACTTAGCGTACGAGGAGTCAAAACAGTATTTTAAAGCAAAAAAATAAACTCTAAACTCGTCACTCTAGAAATCGCAACAATGCCAAAAAGTTGTAAACGCAATTATTTCATAATGTTTTTAAAAAATAAATGTTTTTCTTCTTGAAAATGTGTCGGAATTTTAACATGTGTGAATATATTCTGTCGTACGTGCTTCACTGAATAAATTATTTTCTTTCTTTGTGAAACAGTACGTTTATAATTATCTTCTACATGTGCGTGTGGTTACAATATTCTCCCACGTGGCGCTTTTTAAGTGGGCACAACTTATAATACGTGGTCGGTACGTGTATAAAATAATGGCAGGGTGAACAGCATATCAAGGTTCGATTTTAGATCTTAATCCCGTAATATAAGGGCGGTAGTTGAATGTGACTAAGGCAATCTACCTTCTTTGAGAAACGTCGTAATTCGGATGTTGACACCATACAAAAATTATGTTTAGATTCGATATTTGCAAATTGTCTTTAGACATGCAATTTTGAAACGAATTAACAGCCAGTGTGTTGATAAGTTAAATTGTGACATCTATGTGCTGCCTTCATAGAATGTATGAAGAAGTCGTGTTAGACAAAAGTTGACAACTGATATATATTTTGACTAGCCAGTCAACATACCTCTTTTTCGGACTACCAACTAAAACCCCCGGTTGGACCTCATTGCCTGAGTGGTGGTGCTGTGGGAAATCGGATCAACATAACCAACCACAACACCACCAGAGGAATGGCCGCTTATGCAGCTCCGTCTCCTCCCCCCACGGTGGTTGGGGGGAGGCCACTCAGCATATACCTATTATTTTATGTTACCTTTTACCAATAGAAGCGCCTCGATGGTGTAGTGGTTTAAGTACGTCATTATAATTTCGGGGTTCTGGATTCGATATCTGTATGTAACAAAGTATGTTTCGTTTTTTTGGACATATGTATCTCGGATTGGTGATCACGGATTAGGGATTTAAAACATTCGTGGGATTAAGTATAAAAATATTCAACAAGTTACCGCAATGTATTATTGACTTACCTATGCATAGATTTAAGATCCATATTAAATCATGTTTAATGCGAAAAGGATACTATAACATATATGGACATGATTGTCTGTTCGCTCGCACACCATAGTTTTAAGTTCTCTAGCTCTAAACATTGCAAAGATTAGGATAACTACTGAGTTTCTTGCCGGATTCTTCTCGGTAGGATTAGGTTCCGAACCGGCTATAGCTTCAATTTTGGTTTGTATTCATTCTGACGATGCATAAGTGTTACTTGTAATCTACATGAATAAATGGATTGACTTTGACCAAAGTTTGGGGGGTCAATATATGATACATGTTGTCAATAGGCAATTTTTTTTATTCATATTTAATTTTGTATAGATTACATCAGCAACACTTACTAATACTATCTAAATAAATCAAATGAAGCTCTCTACCCAGTATTATATTATATGTATATGTTGTATATATGAATATACGTACGTATTATTATCTTGTTGTATTTTTAGATTTCATTGCCATTTTTTGTCTGAACTATGACCATAGTCTGGAATTGTTAATGTAGTTTCTTATAAAAATTATAATTTAACAATAAAAGCTTCTTAATCTTCAAATAATATGAATCCGTTTCAGTCGTCCTTAAAGTGATTTACATCTAAAAATAATGAATGTGTAATTATTTCGAGAAGACCTATAAAGATAAAGCAGGAAGATTACGACTGTACATTGATACATTATTTAAAATGTTATTACGGTACCTGATAATCAGTACTTTATTGTGAAGTAGATAAGTTTAATGTCATATACCACAGAACATTAAACATTCTTTCTATGATCTGAGTCATATACCTAATAGCTGTGCCCGCGACTTCGTTCGCGTGGACTACATCCTTTCATGGTCGGTTTTACCCCTTTCTCCCCTAATATTCGAAACAAAAAGTAGTCTTTATTTTAATCCAAGTTTCGAGCTATATTTGTGCCAAATTTCATATCTCTAACTTCAAAAATAAACATTTTCCCATATAAACTTTCAAAGGTGGTATTACCCCCACCCCTCCTTATTTTCTAATAAAAAGTAGCCTATGTCCGTTCTTGAGATTCAACGTATACCTATACCAAATTTCATCAAAATCCGTTCAGCCGTTTAGGCGTGAAAGAGTAACAGACGGACAGACAGACAGACAGAGTTACTTTCGCATTTATAATATTAGTATGGATTATTATTGGGTTCTATTAAATCGAGCATCAAATAAATACAAACCTAACCTAAATACTAGGTTGGCCACAAGTTTAATAAGTGAGCCACTTGGGCTTGGGGGACTTGTGGCACAGTCAGTATTTCTGTCAAAAACTAAAAAAAAACAACAAATAAAAAACAAAGATGCCTGTAAAATTATTTCTCATTATTTTTATGGAACTTTTCGTGAAAATCTCATTATAGTTGGATGTTTTACGTTTATACTTAAACCACCAGCCAGGTATCAATTGAAAGACACCTCTTGCCATCGGCCCATCTTGACCCGACTTTCATCAAAAATTTTTCCATAAATAACACTCTCGACTTACCTTTTAAACAAAACTATGTCTTCGGGAGCTATGATGCCATAAAATGACACACAAATAGACAGACAGACAGACATGACAAACTTATAACAAGCCGTTGGGTGGGAGTCAAAAACGTAACCCTCTTTCTGCAGAAGTAAGATAGATAGATACACTTTATTGCACAGAAAAAAATATAGAAATTTGTTTTACAGATATAATTAAGTAGATACAATTTAGGCAGTCTTATTGCTATATTATTTTTAATACGTCAACACGTGTCAAAACAACAAACGTTACGTTTTTAACTATTATTGGTGTCACCGTTACAACAACTGCTCTCTTGACCTTACCTAAACAGCCAGCAACGAATCTGCACATTTAACCTGTCACCTTATTTCGCAAAGTAACTTTGTGCTAAAAGTAGTTAGTATGCGAAATATATATATTTAAAAAAATATATATTCTATACAAAAATATCGTAAAACGCTATTTACGGCTCTCATGCTTCTTGTGATTGTATGGAAATCAACTTCCGCCCATGACATAAAAGTACTAAATTGGTTGATTTTTTTTTTCCTAACTGACAATTGATGATGGCCGCAGATGGGCTTGCGGGGGAGCGGAGGGCTCACACCCTTAAAAATTTAAACAACTCCCTGAGGGCGCCCCATAGCTGGCTCGGACCTCGGCTCGGGCCGTTGTTGGGAGATGGTAACTAAATTGGTTGAAGGTAAAATATATAAAAGGAAAATGTAAATGTATTATTAAACTTAAACGATGCTGGTATTCTTCGGAATCGCGAGGCAGAGTACGGTGACTAGCGCCATAGTAGAAAGAGAACAGTAGGTAAACTAGCGCCCCGACCGAACGATAACTGCCTATACCCCTAGGGCTGTCAGTGAAAACTTTCGACACCTATTGTTATGTTTATTTCCCCGTATGGTATGCAAAGCACCAGGGATCTTCAAGAAGGTTGTAAAAAAGTTAGCGTGAAGAAAGATAATTTCTGATTTGTCGATTGGGTATTCAGACAACCGTACACACTGCAGTACCTGTTATATTTAGTTGTTGTACTAGACATATTTAGGTGATTGTTATTACGATGCGCCTAGCCTAAGAGCGACCTAACCTTGAAGGCCCCTGTTATTAATGTAGCACCCCCCAGGAGATCTGGAAACCTTACTTACACGCAGGAACACAACAACACAGAAGTGATTGTTATTTGGCTGTGGTCTTATGTAAGGTGGAGGTATTTGGACGACCTCGGTGGCGCTGTGGCTAAAATAGGCGGCCAAAGCGCGAAAGGTCCCGGGTTCGATTCCCGGTCAGGTCAATTTGGTAAACCAACTAAATTGACTTAGGTCTGGGTGTGCTGGGATGACGCCCCCAGTTAGTTAGTATCCGTCGTCTGGTGCTCATAGTACAAGGGATGGCCTTAGTTTGAGACCAGGTGATTGGTGTAGTTGTCTGGCGCATTTATTTATTTCCCCAGTCGGACTGCTCCAGTTCCTATGCTCTACCTATCTTAATGTTTGTTTGCAGTCGGTGTCTCTGGTGGTGGAGCTGTTGCACGTGGTGCACATGGTGGTGTACAGCAACATGCTAGTGTCGATGGCGTCGCTGGTGCTGCTGATGCAGCTGCGGCACCTGCTGCACGAGCTGCAGGCGCGCCTGCGCCGGCACCGCCTCTACACTGCGCTCGCGCACCACATGAGCCGCAAGTGAGTACCCTATACAGACGATGATTATTTCTGTGCTGGAGTGTGGGGTGAGGCAGGGCGGGTTGTCTTCACCTAGGCTCTTAAATATATATGTGAATGATCTCATCGTGGAGCTGTGCAGCATGCGGGTCGGCTGTCGTTTGGATGGCATTAGCGTGAATAATTTAAGCTACGCGGACGACATGGTGCTGCTCAGCCCCACGGTGGGTGGTCTGCAAGACATGTTAAAAGTCTGTGAGTTGTATGCTGCTAGGCACGGGCTCATGTACAACGTAAATTATTTACATACTCGTTTCATAATCTATTGAATGCCTTATTTAGAAGAGCCTATTCTAAAAATGCATAATTTTTAATCTCGGCATATCGTGGCGGGAAAAAGTTAAACATATCGTTAATTCAATAAAACACATGTAGAAGAATTTAGTGTGTCTAGATTCTATTTTTGGTGATTCTTGTATCTTCATGTAAATTGCATGTCTTAACAGAACAGATAAACTTATATATGTTCAATATTATGCAATAGATCGTGGTGAAATGCAAAGTTGCTGACGTAAACATTTGTGTACCTACTTTCTGTTGCTATGAGTACATTGCGTGTTTGTTCAGTAACATTCATATTTTACTTTTCAGTTATCGTATATTCTCTGTAGTTATAGGTTCCGACCCGGAGGTAGCTTCATTTGTTTTATATAGAGACTTCATAAGTATTACTAATGTAATCTATATGAATAATTTGTTATTGAGTTTGACTTTAACTACACTTAGTGCATAATGAGTTTAAAAAAGGAATTCCACATCATTAAGGATATGCCGGGAGTCGTTTTGACTTTTAAGTAATTTCTTAACAAAAATGCATTTTTATTTTATTTTAAAAGGTTTTATTTTGTACAAATCTTCTGTGAAAACCTATTGACCAAAATTTTGAAAATCACATTGGAATGCGATGCGTGGTTTAAGTGTAGGCTGCAATAACTTAGTACAAAGTACATGTATTGAACAATGAAAGAGATAGCAGCATTCTTGAAAAGTTCAGAATCTGATTCGTATTATCTCGATTTATGTTTGAAAATTACCTACTGTAGTGGTTATTAGAATTGTTGTTGTTGCGTTACCGTTATATTAGAACATTTCTTTATTAATATATACCTTATTTATTATATCTTATTCCAATGCATTTATGAATCGTCAATCCGTTAGTTATACTATACTCCTGGCGCCATCAAAAGGCTATCAGAGGTACGGGAGCTTAGTCAGTCGTCTCGGCTCTTTAAAGTGCGGGGAAGTCCCACACGCCGCTACCTTCCCAAACGCATTCCCCAAAACTGCGTTAATGCATTTCCCTCAAAAAAATACCTACCCCCGACTTTTAATTCCGGTTCTAATTTTTTATCCATTAAAATGTAGGTATGTGTCATTACATAAATCTAGCACTAATAACTAAGCATTATTAAAATGTGGCGTAATAGATAAAATTAAGCAATTATCATATGTAGATAATGAGGTTGCACCGCTAATATGTTGTGTCATCAATATGTTTGTTGTCTCACCGTGATTGCACTAGCGGTCAGCGATTAATCGCACGGAAAAAAACGTAATTTCACATCTAGCCGTTTAAAGATGCTAATTGGCTACTTGACAGTGTTAACAATAAAATATGAAAAGTGATAGATATGTTAGCTTATTAGTAAAGTAATAATTTTACATTTTATTTTTTAATTAAAAGCATAGTTAGCATTTTATTTTTGCAAAATAAATTTTACTTTTTTTATCTGTGGAACAAAATAACCGAAACGGAAACCACCATTACAATTCGGAAAAGACAGCTGTCGGCGAAAATTATTTATTTTAATGTGGCGAAACAATGATATTTTACCGATTAAATTGAATAATTGTGTCTCTAACCGTATTAAGATTTTATTGAAACAGTTTCCGTTTATGTAAATTACGTCGTTCCTATGCGTATCGTTTCGATGTACGTGTCTAGAACGTTGACGTCATAATTGCAACAGTGAAGTGACTTGACGTTTTTGCGCGCTTTTTAAATGTGTTACACGAAATCTTATTTTTCTCTGGCTATTTACATTTTTTCCAGATAAATCGAATTGCTTGGGATATAAAATGAACGGGCGCACATTTTACAATACTTTTTCAAAAACTTTCAAGTAGCCAATTGAGTCAATTAATTGACTCACTTGTATTCTCGACCATTTATTAATGATATTTGTTTAGCTAATATCGAAAGATATATAATTACTGTTCATATTCTACTTCATGAAGTCCGTTTCGTTCTGGTTGTAGTAATAATGTGTACGTGTGTATGCACAGGTTCAGAGCACTGTATGTAATGTTTTCCAATATTTATTTATTTTAACTTCTATTTAATTGGGAAAATAAGTTAATTACATAAACATTTAAAAGTCGCATTGTGAGTTCCTCTTCAGTGGCTATTAATTGTTATATCATTATGTTATATCACTTTAACGTCGTTTGTTTTAATTTATTTACCTATCATTAATAATCCGGTTTTAGGTCTAGTAGGTACTGAAAAGGTGTTTACACAGCGTGATTTATAGCAAAATGGTGGAATTATTATAGGTGTATTTAAATGCGGGATTTTCATTTTACATATTCTAAATTTTTTTTTAATAGGTATGCTCATCCTTTAATATGCAAAAAAAACTTAGTATTCTAAAATTAGCTTAATTTTAATCGTACATTCATAAAAGTTTATTCGTACATTTACAAATTATCTATACTTATTGACGATCAAGAACTTATTATATTTACGCAGTATAGTTTAGAGAATAAGTGTAAATAGTATAAAAGAAGTGATAAAGAGGACAGTATATTAGTATTTTTGCGTTGAACAGTCTCCAAAAGTACTGAATCGTTCTCTAAAAAAAATTTAATGTTGGAAAATTACACTCTACCCAGATAACATTATCTCTATAATATATAAAAAAATTGGGATCATTATCTTCTAAAACTCAATTAGTGTAGCCCAACGTGTAAAGAAGCTAACACACTCACGCGAGGCCGGGGCGGGATACTAGTCAAGTTTTAGAATTGTTATTATTGCCATGTTTGATATAAAAATATATTATTTTTTTGTAATACCTACCTTAATACACGTGTTTTTCCATATTGCTAAAAAACCGTGTTTCCTATTAGCATAGTTCGCGAGAACCAATTCCAAGTTATTGCTTCAATTATAAACTTAACATACCAATTATAGGCAATGACGAACGTTGACGAACGAAATTAAACTCATCACTTTACTACGTCTTAGAGAATATAAGCTTAGCTCGATGATTTATTGGTTTTATTACCGGGTCACAATCTCGGGGCCGTGGGTTCGACATGGGTTGCGTATGTTTCGGATAGTATAATAAATTACTATCAAAATGAAGTTTACCAAGTTAATAAATATAAAACAATCAATCAAAATTAAACATTGAAAATAATTTAACGGGTCAAAACGTGACAACATTTTTATTAAGTAGTTAATACGAACTACTTACTGCCCGACGTTTCGGTTAGGTTGCACCAAACGTGCTCACGAGCTGACTTACTTTACTGTATTAACTACTAAATAAAAATGTCGCGTTTTGACCCGTTAAATTATTTAAAACTAGCTGTGCCCGCGACTTCGTTCGCGTGGACTACATCCTTTTATGGTCGGTTTTACCCCTTTCTCCCCTAATATTCGAAACAAAAAGTAGTCTATATTTTAATCCAAGTTTCGAGCTATATTTGTGCCAAATTTCATATCTCTAACTTCAAAAATAAACATTTTTCCATATAAACTTCCAAAGGTGGTATTACCCTTCCCTCCCTTATTTTCTAATAAAAAGTAGCCTATGTCCGTTCTTGAGATTCAACGTATACCTATACCAAATTTCATCAAAATCGGTTAAAACGTTTAAGCAGAAAAGCGTAACAGACACACAGACAGACAGACAGAGTTACTTTCGCATTTATAATATTAGTAGGGATGGAACGCGAAAGTCTTAAAGTATAAATAAATTAAATGTTTATTCTTATTCAATTTTGAATTGTCATTGAACACAATGCAAAGTGACTTTACTGCCGGTGTGGAGGCTATATCTAACTCCTATAGAGGCTCAGAAGATATGTGACAGAGCAGTTTCGAAATTATTTCTATGATTAAATTACTTTGAACCTAGTGTCTTGTCTAACGTTTAAAACATCGCAACGTGTAAAAGTTCTTCTTTTAATTAACCAAAACTTGTATAAATCATTATTCCCGAAGTAGGTCGTGTGATCATAAAATGGCAATATTAATTACAGATTACAATTAACGCCAACTATAGATTTCGTTAATGTGTTTATAGTTGCGTAATGAGACGCAAGTGTAAACACTCTAGGTAATGCGTTGATAATGATATTGTTGTTAGCACCGCTGCGGTCATGCATTGTACTTTTAATGTACACATCCGCACCACAGAGCATACATATTAAAATTAGAGTCTCTTGCTCAAAAACATAGGACTTTCACATATACTTCCAATCACGTTTTACATCTCTAGGGGTGGAGTTACGTCTGTGGAAGTAAAGGCTAAGCCGATTTCCCACAGCGCCGCCATTTAGGCGATGAGGGTTCAACCGGGGGGTTTTAGTGGGTACAACGGGTTGGTTGGTAGGAAGGGAGTCCCACACACGCCGCCACCCTCCCTCAGGGTGGCGGTAAGGTGCATCAAGCATTTCCCCCCGTAAAAAAAAAGGGGGTGGAGTTTCGTAAAATTCTCGTGGATGTCTTCATCTTACAAAGTGTTTTAGTTTCTGAGATTTCGTAATCAATCAGTCAGTCAGTGAGTGGACTTTGGCGTCGCGTCATCTCTGAGGTTCCGGGTTCGATCCCCGGTCGGGTCAATATGGGAACGAACTTTTCTGTATTGTCTCGGGTCTGGGTGTAGTGGTACCGTCGTTGTTTCTTATTTCTGACATCTCTAGGGGTGGAGTTTAGTAAAATTCTCGTTGATGTCTTCATCTTACAAAGTGTTTTAGTTTCTTTTATTTCGTAAAAAAAACTTAAAAGAAAATATGAAAAAGAGATATTGGCTAATTCAGTAAACAATAACAAGTTATTATGGAAAAATATTAAACATATCACGTATACAAACAAATCTAATAGCACAAATCCTGAATTATTAAATTTAAAATCATCCCCAACCCAAGCAGCAGAATATGTCAATGAATATTTTGCGAACATTGGCAAACACCTAGCTCAAGAAATACAACCTGATCCACGTGAAGCCTCAGAATATTTGAAATACCTATATTTTCTTCCAAACTCCTTTGCTTTACTACCGGCAGATGTTGATGAAGTCAATAGGGTATTAATGAGCCTAAAATCAAACAGCGCCCCGGGATGGGACAATATCTCAACCACATTTTTGAAAATGGCTAAATCTGTAGTAGTTCCTGTATTTACGCATCTTACTAACTTGTGCTTTGATAAAGGTGTTTTCCCAGGAGCGCTCAAACGATCTGTAATAACCCCAGTGTACAAGGGTGGAGACAGAGACAGTGTCAATAATTATAGGCCCATTTCTGTACTCCCAGCAATATCCAAAATCTTAGAAAAGTTATTAAATACCAGGCTTCTAAATTTTCTTAACACATTTAATATTCTATCGCCCTCCCAATTTGGTTTCCGTCAAGGGAGGTCAACTGAGGATGCAGTAGCTGCATTGAGCTCGCTAGTAGCTCAACAAATAGATACACACAATAAAAGTATAGCAGTTTTTATAGACTTAAAAAAAGCTTTTGACACTGTCACTTTTCCCATCCTTCTACACAAACTGGAAAAGATCGGCATTAGGGGAACGCCACTCCGTCTTTTTAAAAGCTATCTGTCTGACAGAATACAGAATGTCAAATTGGGAAATATTACCAGTGCAAACATGCCAGTGACATACGGTGTTCCTCAAGGCAGTGTCCTAGGCCCTACGCTGTTTTTAATATATCTAAATGATCTGTGCAACATGCAAATAGACAATGCAAAAATATTCTCGTACGCTGATGACACTGCCATTGTATTTTCTGGTGCTTCCTGGGATTGCCTTAAAGACAATGCAGAGAGGGGTCTGCAGAGAGTGAACAAATGGCTTGAATGTAATTTGCTTACCTTAAATACGACAAAGACTAATTATATATGTTTCAGCATCTATAACAACGCACAACCTGAAGGAAATTACGAATTAAAAATACATAACTGTACCACTACCACTGCTGTACACGACTCAAACTGCAACTGCTCCTGCCCTGTAATTAATAAGGTTTCACATTGTAGATATCTTGGGGTTCTCTTGGATCAACGACTCTCATGGATCCCACAGCTTGAACACGTTAGCCAAAGAATTAGAAAACTAGTATGGATATTTCAATCATTAAGACATGTGTTGCCAAGAGAATCCACCGCTGGATCACGAGATTTGCTTAAGGAAGTGTACGTGTCCTTAGCCCAATCTATTTTGACTTATTGCATTGTAGTTTGGGGTGGTGCTGTAAAAACTAAATTTATAGATGTGGAACGAGCTCAACGCTGTTTGATCAAGGTTATGTATTTTAAGAAAAAAATATTTCCTACGGAAGATCTTTATCAATTATGTAACCTTCTCTCGGTTAGAAAATTATATGTGACAAACGTAATTCTGAAGGTACATAAAGCTCTATGTTATGACCCCAGCGTGGTTAGAGGAAGGAGAAAAAAGAACGTAGTAGCAATACCAGGAACTAATACTTCTTTCGCGAAACGGCAATTCTATAAACGATCTGCAGTATTGTATAACAAAATAAATAAAGAACTAGATATATACTGCAAGACAAATCGAGAATGTAAAGCAACTATTGTCACCTGGCTAGAGACTAAAACTTATACTGATGTTGAAGCATTGTTTGTTGATGGGTAATTAATTAATTAATTTAATTAATTATATTCTGTTAGATTTATACCAACTTAAACAAATATGTAGGATACACAAACACACACACACACACACACACACATATATATAACATACACACTTACACACAAACGTGCACACACCACACACACACAAACTCACACACGCACACAATTCACACAAACACACACACACACACACACATAAACAAACGTGCGCGCCTGCACGTGCTTGCATACATGCACATCCATAGCTCTTTTTTTTTTTTTTTTTTTATAGCATAAGTTAGTTAAGAGATAGAAGAGCGGAGCTGCCTGGCACAGGCTATAAAGCTTAAAAGACAGCTCCGATCCTATAATAAGATAAAATTTGTTTATTTGCAATAAAAATTTGTTTGTTTGTTTGTTTGTTTTGTTTGTAATCAATCAGTTAGTCAGTGAGTGGACTTTGGCGTCGCGTCATCTCTGAGGTTCCGGGTTCGATCCCCGGTCGGGTAAATATGGGAACGAACTTTTCTGTACTGTCTCGGGTCTGGGTGTTGTGGTACCGTCGTTGTTTCTGATTTCTGTAACACAAGTCCACATTTCAATGTGTATCTCACTTTGAAATAAGTTATATAGTTTTGTTTTGATGAGTGATGAAACAATTAAGTATTTCTTTTCTAGAGATAAGCTAGAGCAGACCAGTCCCCGAAGGTGGCACCTGTTCACAAACATGACATATCTGCCAGCCATCGCTTCACTCAACTACTGATGTAATTGACGTGATTAGAAAGATTATTAATAGTGTAGTTGAATCAAATATTCGTCTTTCTTCATTAGCTAAATTACCAAAAATATTAGATGCATATTTTCCTTTTATTGTCAAGTTTGAAATAAAAATGTGCTGTTTACCTGCCACCGCCTGTGACTAGAACACTGCTAGAGAGTTTTCTAGATAATTGCAACAGTAATTTTGAGCAATCTGATATGTCCAAGTTAATTGTAGGAGACTTTAATATCGGATGCATCGACTGGGGACAAGTGTATATGCCGACATATGTACCACCCTCCGATACAGCACATTCCATAATAGATTTTCACTTTATTAATAATTTGAAACAACTAAATCACACTCGTAACATTAGTAATAAAACACTAGATCTGGTATTTGCGGACGTCAATGATGTGAAAATTTTGGAGGCGCATACAGTTTTGAGTAAAATCGATCTAGCCCACCCCCCGCTCAATATCAAGGTTCTCATAAGGGATCTGGAAAACCTCAGAACAAACCCCAACACAAAAAGATACAACTTCCATAGAGCTAACTACGATCTGATAAATAACACCTTGCTTAAATATGACTGGACTTCGCTTCTGGGCGGGTTGTGTTCTGTGAATGATATGCTCGACAAATTTCAGACCGTACTGGATAATATTATAAGGGAAAATGTACCTACAATTCAAACAAAAGAAAGAAACTTTCCTCCATGGTTTTCAAAAAATCTTGTCAGAAGGTTAAAGGAGAAAGAAAAATTAAGAGGTAAGTTCAAAAAATATCGAAATCCGCGGGATAAAATAGAGCTGAAACTGTTAAAAAATAGGTGCGACAAACTCAAAGTAACCTGTTATAACGAATATATACAAAGAACAGAGAACAAAATACAAGAAAAGCCAAAATATTTCTGGACATTTATAAAATCTAAAAGAAACTTTAAAAGTAACTTTCCTTCGCTAATGAAAGATGGAAATTCCTTAGCCAAAGAGGGTGAGCAGATTTGTAATATGTTCGGTGCTTATTTCGCTTCTGTGCATACCCAAACAGATGTTATTCCAACACAGTTCAACTCAATCCAACAACCCTGTACAGAAAATCTTTCGACTTTGCAACTCACCCGAGATGATTTATATAGGAAGCTTCTGTCTATAAAAACAAATAAAGGCGCAGGTCCTGATGGTATACCACCTTTTTTCATTAAGCAATGCGCTAAGGGTCTGTTGGACCCACTATTGCTAATCTTTAATAAATCATTTAGTACAGGTGTTTTCCCTGATCGGTGGAAAGTTGCAAAGGTCGTCCCAATTCACAAGGGAGATGACAACACCTTTGTTGGCAATTACAGACCAATTTCCATTCTTAGCATATTCGGTAAACTACAGGAATCATTTGTTTGCTCTGTAATCCAAGTCTACTTTAGGCAATACATTACCCCCAATCAGCACGGATTCGTTCATGCCAGATCCACTACCACCAATTTGGCTAGTTTCACAGAGGCAGTCACGAGTGCTATGGATAAAGGTCTACAGTCACACGTAATTTATACTGACTTAAGTAAGGCCTTCGACAGAGTCCCGCATACCGTTCTCTTAACCAAACTCTCATGTTATGGGTTTGCGGGCCCCCTTTTGAACTGGCTCCCTAGCCAGTTCAAAAGGGGGCCCGCAAACCCTCAGTTCATATCTCAACAAAAGATCATTTTTTGTGGTTGTAAGCGGTTTTGAGTCTTTAAAGTACCCTATCACATCAGGCGTTTCGCAGGGTTCCCATTTGGGCCCAATTCTCTTTAACATCTTTGTGAACGACATACCCAACTGTCTCAGCAACTCAACACCCTTCATGTTCGCAGATGATCTGAAAATCTTAAAGGTAATAAACAGTCCGATAGACCCTGGTGACCTGCAGCATGATTTGGATAGTCTTAACACATGGTGCAAAACAAACGGCATGCATCTTAATCCCGATAAATGTTTTCACATAAACTTCACCCGCCGTACGAGCAATCTGAACAAACATTAGACATGTTACCTTTGTCCGAAGTAGATACAATTCGTGATCTGGGGGTTATACTTGATAAAAAGCTAACGTTTGTACCACAAGTAGAAAAGGTTGTTGGTAAAGCATCTAAGTCCCTTGGATTTGTACTTCGGAATATGAAAGCCTTCAAAGACACAAAAACAAAAATCCTTCTGTATAACTGTCTCGTGCGCAGTATACTGGAATATGGATCGGTTGTATGGCGTCCTCACTACGCGACCCATGTGTTAAGATTGGAGAGGATCCAAAAGAGGTTCCTGTGGCATCTGGCATTTGCGCAAGGTAAGGCTAAAAGAATAAGATCATACGGCGACAGACTAAAACATTTTAAAATGATTGAACTCGAGAAAAGACGCGACTTCTTGGATCTGACTTTCTTTCATAAGCTCCTTATACACAAAATTGACTGTTCGCATCTATTAAGTCTGGTGATGTTCAAAATTCCCCCCCGGTACCCTCGCGGCAATATCAAGAAGCTATTTTCAGTTCCCCATAGAAAAACGAAAATGGGACAGAATTCACCTATTTCACGATTATGTAAACTCTATAACAGGAACAGTGATGTCCTTGACATATCAGATTGTGCAAGCAAAAGTCGCAGATTACTTCATAAAATGCTCCATAATTTACGACTGTCATAATGTGTTGTACTGTTTTTATGTTTGTTATTTTTACCCTTTTGAGTTATTTTTCCTTTTTTAAATTTCAAATGTTACTAGCGTAAGCGTAGCGCTAACATAAGATTGGCATAAAGTCAATTTAATCTGATTCTAACAATATAAAGCCACAAATATTTTACGCATGCTGTGTTTATCTGTAAGGTACTCTTAGATTTAGTTTTACTTCCTACTTGCATCTCTTACTCATGAAATATTGTATCAACTGTTGATAAACCTTATTAAATAAATAAATAAAATAAAATATGAGTATTTAAAAAAAAATACTTAGGTTAATATTTTTTGATGAGTATCCCAAATAATAGGTTCGACACTGCGATTGTGCTGCGATTCGCTTCGACCGCATATGTATTGAAACGAGCGAGTTTCCTTCCTGCGATTACGTGTTTCTTCTAAGCCTTACGCGTGTGGCTAATTGAAGGAAATGCTAGAGTACTAGTGTAAAAATATACACTCATAATCGGACGCAAAATTCGTTTTGACCCAGGGGTTTTACCCTCAAAAACGAAACGAACAAACGAAAGGTTCTTATTTAGATGGTTACTTGAGCATTTAGAAATGCAAAGAAATTTTCTGTCACCTAAGTAGTTTCTGAAATATATATCCAGTTTACAAACAAATTTTTAATAAACCTTTAAGTGATGAAAAAAAAACATTCTGTGTTGTGATATCACCGTCCTAATTCTAATTTCCATAGCATAGTTTTTAAGCTACTTTATAATCAGGTCGATGTATTTATTAAGTTACTATTTCTCTTTTTTCAGTTACCCAATGGCGAGCAAGGAGGAGGTGGAGAAGAATCAGGACAACTGCGCCATCTGCTGGGAGCCGATGAAGGAGGCGAGGAAGCTGCCTTGCTCACATCTGTTCCATAAGTGAGACATTCTTAATATGGTACTAAACAGTGTAGTTCTAAACATATTCGGCAGAGGGCACTTACCTGAGGCTAACGGGTTGATACAACAGAAAAAATCTACGATAACTTGCGGTTAGCTCAGTTGGAAGAGCAACACACGCGATACGAGAAGGTCGCGGGTTCGGGTCCCGCACAAGGGGAGATAAAAAAATTATGTTTCTTTAAAATAGGTATAGTATTACTCAAATTATTTTGTTTCATATTGTGGGAGTTATGTCATAATATGCTTGGTTAAATCACTCCCGTTTATTTGACCTTTCACAAAAATCGGTCCATACGTAGGTATGTCAACTACGACTCCATAGACAGACACACTTACAATCAGACACGACTCCGTCAAATTGTGTATCCAATAAAGTATAGAGATGAGATACGCTATGACAAATTGTGTATCCAATAAAGTATAGAGATGCGATACGCTATGACAAATTGTGTATCCAATAAAGTATAGAGATGAGATACGCTATGACAAATTGTGTATACAATAAAATATAGAGATGAGATACGCTATGACAAATTGTGTATCCAATAAAGTATAGAGATGAGATACGCTATGACAAATTGTGTATCCAATAAAGTATAGAGATGCGATACGCTATGACAAATTGTGTATCCAATAAAGTATAGAGATGAGATACGCTATGACAAATTGTGTATCCAATAAAGTATAGAGATGAGATACGCTATGACAAATTGTGTATCCAATAAAGTATAGAGATGAGATACGCTATGACAAATTTCAAATCCAAGATGGCCGCACGCAGGACAAACGGTTTCCATCTCACCAAATGCTGTTGCAGCTGTTGCTCACATAATGTGTAGATAGATAGATAGATATACTTTATTGCACAAAACTTTACAGAAATAGGTTTTACAGATTGATTATAGTACAATTTAGGCGGTCTTATCGCTAGAAAGCGATCTCTTCCAGACAACCTTAAGGTAGAGGAAATAGTAGATGGCAAGAAATGGGTACGGCCGTGCAACATAAATACAGTTTTATTTCTTGAATTATATTCATAGTATAGCATGATAAACATACATAAACTCATAGATATATAATATATATATATATACAAATAAACATGCTTATCAAATATAAAATTAAGTAAAGTGTAGCAGTTAGTGAACGCAAAAAAACATGGAAGAATTCCTGTCATACTAAATACAATTGTCAAGCTCACAAGCAATAGATACGTAATATAGTAACAAAGTATCAACACTTGAAAACAAACGAAAGTTCGTTAGTTACGTATATTCACAGAATGGGATGAAACACGCGCTGTAATTGATCCGCGCCTGTGACTCGCTGCGTCCTTGGGAACGATATTCGTACAAGCGCTAGCTCAGCTCGTGGTGCCATTTTCAAGAAATGCTTCTATGTTTTTTTGAAAGAAAGAATGAAATTAAGAAAAATATTTATTAGGTCATGTTCGTACATACCTAATTAGGTAAATTAAACAATGTGGAATCAACTAACATTTTGGTTGTGTTCCAGCTCGTGCCTGTGCCAGTGGGTGCAGCAGGACGCGTCGTGCCCGACGTGCCGGCGCGCGCTGGCCGCGGGCACGCTCCCCCCCGCTCCTACACCGCCGCCGCCCGCGGCCGCCGACCGCCCGCTGCAGCCGCTGCCGACCCTCTCGCCTCTCTCGCCTCTCTCGCCCCTGTCGCCTCTCTCGCCCCTGTCGCCCCTGTCGCCGCACACCTTGAGGACGCCCACCCAACCGAACCACCTGTTCCACTTTGACGGTCAGTGTTGTATACACTAGGTTTCATCTCGGCATGGATTAGCGAGCTGAAGCGGCTGGCTGGCTTTATTTGTCACCGATAACGAATTCTAGGGTGGAGTCTGGCACTTCCTTTACGGAACCACAAGAGCCCGCCAACGATGTCATCGCTTTCAAGTTTTGGTAACTCTTTTCTTATCTTTGTCGTACCATAAAGAAGTAGAACTCGTTGCTGGCTCATATGTTTCCTTCTTTCTTTGATATGGAATCCTTCAAAAGGAGCATGAAGAAACATCTTGCGGGCCAGTAAGTATGGCGATGCTAACGGATAGGATATTAGGTATAAGATCTGTTGTCATCGCGATCTCTTGCTTACCATCAGACTGGGAGGAGCCAATAATACTGTGCTTCTATAAAATAAAAAACTGTATCTCGGCAAACGTAGTGTAGGACGACCTCAGGCTAGGTGAAGGTTGATTGAGTTCTAGTTAATATGATTCGTAGTAATTTTATTATTTTTATAGTACTATACGCCGTACTAGCGAACTTTAAATTTTTCTGCTGTATAGGCTAACGGTTGATACAGCAGAAAAATTTCATCGCCTACAATAACTTGCGGTTAGCTCAGTTGGTAAGAGCAGCACGCGCGATACGTGAAGGTCGTGGATTCAATTCCCGCACCGCAGGGGGAGATAAAATTTTTCTGTTTCTAATATTTAAAGTTCGCTAGTACGGCGTATAGTACTATAAAAATTATAAAATCGATTAAGATGCCAGGTGTCTTCGATTCCGTGGTTTTCAAACATTTCTGCAACGAATGTACCATGGGCCGATAAGTATGTAGATATAAACATATGCGGCAGAGGGCACTTACCGAAAGGCTAACGGTTGATACAGCAGAAAAATTTCATCGCCTACAATAACTTGCGGTTAGCTCAGTTGGTAAGAGCAGCACGCGCGATACGTGAAGGTCGTGGGTTCAATTCCCGCACCACAGGGGGAGATAAAATTTTTCTGTTTCTGATATTCGTAGTAATTTAATGAAAAAATAGGAAAACCTATTCCAAAACAAAGCTAAACTATAACTGTACGTGCCACTTACCTATTAAACCGACGATTAACTCGAATTGAGAAACCTCTTTTTTGGGGTTGAATAGCAAAATGGCGAAAACGGAACCCTTATGGATTCGTCATGTCCGTATGTGACAGCCATTTTTTTCCGAAACTATGAGACCTATAACTGTTGAAACTTGACATGTGGATGTATTCTGTGAATTAACCTTCCACTGAAAGTTGGTTTGAACGAAATCTAGTTACTATTTTATTTAATACGACATAAATCGTAAACCGCAATTGACCTTTAATTCAATCAACTCCATTAAAAACTTTTATATTTAGATACTTGCTGCTAAGGAACCCTTTATGGGCGAGTCCGAATCGTTCGGTTATCAAAGTTGGCTAAAAATAAATAAAAAACTACAAGCTTTGAACTACTGTTTCTGCAAAACAAGTACAATAGAACAACACAAACAAGCAAAGTTAATATTTAAAATTTAAATCACCACGCTAACCTTCTTCGGAAATAAAACAGAAAAAGAATAGAACGTTTTCAAACACCTGACACTGTCACCGCTGTCAAATCTGACAAGTCATCAAAATAATGCAGTGAAAAGTGTTCGGTAAGCTCTGCCGTTCCGTTCCCCGGGTGGTGTGCGGTCGTGCACTGCAGGCATGCGGTAGATGCAAGCGGGCCTGACCGCCTGCGCGCTGCTCTCGCTGCTCTGCATCACGATACTGGCGGTGTTACTGCAGCTAGATGTTATCAAATGGAATCTGACGGGTATGCTTTGTTATTGGGTAGTGTATGAGCAACTAGTGTCGTCTCTCGCCCCGCTGGGCGTGATCCCTTTAATTTGGCCTCGCAAGGGGAGGCTTACCCCTTGTGAGGCTCCGGGAGAGCAGGTCGTTGCCAAGCCCTTTTGTTTTTAATGAAAAGTGGATGATGCGAAAGTAGGTCTGGAAACGAGGCCATGCCAAAAAAACAATTTAACAATCAGACTCTGGTTAATTACATTTAATTAAATTAAGTATTTCTACCCTGTATGCCTTGGCAGATTTTTTTAAAATGATTCATTTTGCTTTCTTAGTTTATTCATGAAAACTTGTACAACAGCATTTATGAATCGTCCGATTATGTTGAACTACCGCCGTATTCGGAATGTTGATGCTATCGAGAAAAACCGGTAAGAAACTCAATAGTTAGGCAGCTAGTCATGCTTGTGAACAGGTGCCGGTCTGCTCCACCTTCGGTACCTCTCAAAAGTACTTAATGTTTTATTCATTTATCACTTACTTAAACAAAACTATATGACTTGGTCCAAAGTGGTTTACACATAGCTATAAGTTAGATACTGCTGCTGTAACTAATCTGCTTAGTTTCTTACCGGTGTTATCTCGGTAGATATAGGTTCCGAACCGGAAGTAGAATCACTTTGCATTATATACAATGGCGATTCGAAAGTGTTATTATTGTAACCTACTTGAATAAACAAATTTGCTTGCGTGCAGGGTCTCGGTACGTGTCGTGGCTGCCCAGCTTCTCGGTGGAGGTGACGCGCGTGCGCATGGAGCCGCCGGCCGCCTCGCAGATTGACGCCATGGTGCGCCAGGTCGGAACATTCATTAATAATCCCTACTAATATTATAAATGCGAAAGTAACTATCTATCTGTTACGCTTTCCCGCTTAAACCTCTCAACAGATTTTGATGAAATTTGGTATAGGTATACGTTGAACCTTAAGAACGAACATAGGCTACTTTTTGTTAGAAAATAAAGGGGGGGAGGTAATGCCACCTTTGAAAGGTTATATGGGAAATGTTTATTTTTTAAGTCAGAGATATAAAGTTTGGCACAAATATAGCTCGAAACTTGGATTAAAATATAGACTACTTTTTGTTTCAATTATTAGGGGAAATAGGGATAAAGTCGACCATGAAAGAATGAGGTCCACGCGAATGAAGTCGTCAGGAAAAGAAAGAAAACATTTAAAAAAAATCGCGAAAAATTAAAAATATTATTAATACTTTTGTCGTTGTGGCTGAAAACTAATTCGAATTAAATATTCGTCGTTAAGACAGGACAACGTCTGTCGGGTCAGCTAGTATAATATAAAGAAATATTGTACATTACATACATTGCTTTGTTTCTGTGGTAAGTAACTTAAGCACTTGTGTTACAGATATAACAACGACGGTACCACAACACCCGAGAAAATATTGACATGTTCATTTTCTGCTTAAGTCCAGTCCGCTGGCCTCTGGTAGCCCAGGCTACGGAGGCTGAGGATTGTAAAATGAATTTGTATAGACCGCTCTGGATAGCAATTTTTAGGGTTCCCAAATGGTAAAAATGGGACCCTATTCGGTACCAAGACTTTATGCACTTTTTCACTATTACCGCACCTATAAACTAACACTCCGCATGACCCAAAGAGAAGAACTGGTAGAGAATGCCCTTAGCATGAAGTCCGCCTGTTGCACTTTTCGTTCGTCCGTCCGTCTGTCTGTCACCAGGCTGTATCGTGATAGCCAGAGAGACGCTTGGGCGGTTTGTTGACGCAGGTGTGTCGTGTCGCAGGTGCAGGCGATGTTCCCGCAGTACCCGTCGACGCTGCTGGCCGCGGAGCTGGCCGTCACGCGCTCGGCCGCGCTCACCATCGACAACATCCTCGAGGGCCGCCTGCCGCCCGCCGACCACCTCCTCCACGACGGTACCTATCTACTTGGAACATACTACTTTACAATTAAGACCAACATTTTTGTTATAGTTGTAAGCCGTGCGGCGGCACTTGAGTTAATGTTGGTGGTTTTTTTTTCATTTTGATTCTATTTAAATTTGATTTTTTAAATATTTCCTAATGTATTTGTGGTTAATTGCAGATATCCCTGAAAGTCCTGTGACAAATAATACTGAAACAAGTATGGCGCCCGCGCCCGAAGCTAGCTCAGCGCACGCGCACACGAGTCAATCGCACGATGCGCACGAAACGCACGATGAAGCGTAAGTAAAGTTGATTGTAAATTTTGCCAGTGTGTAAATAAGTGAGAGTTAAAAATTATTTTCTTCTTTTTTTCTGAGGCATTCGACTCATTCGATCACTAAATATCTAGAAGAATTATCAATCGTGAACCAATTGGGAAGAATTACCCCTAGTCCTTGGGTAAATCTTGACTAGTAGAATTCTGAAAGGATTCTTCTGTTAAATTAGCGTTTCTTTAGTCCTTTTGGGGACGGGAGTAACTCAGGGTTTCATATTGGATCCTCTCTTATTTATAATTGTAGAACTACGCGTTAGCAGATTTTTAGATGTCGCCGGCGTAAATTCTTTTCGCTATAAATTAAATTAATCGTATCTTTTATTTATTGGCATAATGCATGGTGACTATAATGTTTAAATAATTATAGTTAAGCAGTTGCAGCGGCGTAACTTGCTTACTTTGACATTACTATTTAAATAAATAAATGCGCCATACAACCGCACCAATCACCTGGTCTCAAACTAAGGTTTACTCTTGTACTATAAGCACCAGACGATGGATACTAACTGGGGGCGTCATCCCAATTAATTTAGAAAAGTTTGTTTTCTATATTGACTTGACCGGGAATCGAACCCGGAACCTTTCGCTTAGCCACTGCGCCACCGAGGTCGGCAAATTTATGATTATTATTTACGGTTATTACATAACGGCTTAACTATTGTCTTTCATCTTGTGAAGTATAAATACGGTTGGAAACCCATACGCTAATTTAAGGTGTGATATTCCAGGGAGGAGTCGTCCGGGGCGTCGTCGGGTGCGCGCTTCTCCCGCGACGCGTCCTCCCGCGAGCTGTCGCTGCGACGTCGCAGGGAGCAGCTCGTGGCGAGTGCGCGGCAGAGGTACCTCGACAAGCGGCGCGCGGCCCCCGGGGGACACGCGGGCCCCGCGACCCCCGCGGCCCCCGCGACCCCCCCGCCCAACAGTTGAGTGTTCCGGCACTTATTCGCGCGCCTCACCCGCCCTCCTCGCCGCACGTATTGATCACACGTCTGCAGACTGCGAAGCGAGCGGAACTAGCACAGTCTGTTGCATTTTGAACCTTCTCTTTCCTGCGGAACTGTGGTCCACTGAGTAAGCTATGACCTCTTGTGCAGTTCCAAGGAGGGAGCGGGTCCAAAAGGTAACAAACTGTAATATCAGAACAAACATTTTGCAAAATGTATTAGAATGCATTTTTCTTATTGTTCTTTACAATTTGAAACAGACACATTTGTATCGCGAACGTTAAATCTTAAAGAAAGATGCCCAGACCTTTAATATAGATAGATATTTCTTGCCGTAACGTGTGTCTTATTTTCTGAATAAAGGAAAAATCATTCTAATGAAAGCATTATGTAGTACGCCCGAAGTATCAAATTAGCGTGTAAGGTGTTGTTCCCGGGTGATGGCTCCAGTGAACCGACGCGATGTCGCCAGACGCGAGCCCTGTAGGACGGACGATTCTCAAAATTGTGTCTGCTGCAGTTATGTGATACTGAGTATGCGAATGAGACTGGCTTTTTGACCGCCAGATGGCGTTAAACGTGCATATTCTTTCAAGGTCAATGTTGTAGAAAAATATATTGTGATTTTTATTTAAAATTGGGAGTTTACAGAGCTAATTCTGGCACCAAAAACATTGATTATAATTCCGCACAAAATTAAAAAAAAAATACTTTTCCATATCTATACATAATTGAAGCGCCCCCTGGTGGTCAAAAAGCCAGTTCTCCAGACCGTAACTAATCGAAACTGTATCTGTAAGAAAAGAACTTATTTATAAATATTCGTAACTCTAACGAGCCAGCCATAATATCGCGCTTTAGGTGTACGTTTCACATTTTGTGATATTTTAATTATAAATTGGAACGTAGTAACGTTTAATTGTATTTATAGCGCAGCCGCGGTTCTTCAGGTCCCAAAGAATACTCGTCGGCCGATCTAACTTAGAACTTAATTTAGTATGTTCAGTAAAGGACTCCGAAACTTGAACGTATGACTTTTAAAAGGAAATTATAAACGTCGATCTAGAACCAACAACTACTTTTGTAAAATTGACCAACTTGAAATGGTTTTGTTCGTAAAACGGAATTAATAAAGCTCAAATTCGTTTGATTTTCGGAATACCTTATTGAACGTTAATGTACGGGACGCGTGTGTCCGCGAGGCAGCCTTAGCAGCGGGCCGTAGCGGTGAACTATTTATTTTTCTATGTATCCTCGAGAGTGTATTTTTCTATCCGATAAATTGTAAATAGGTTAGCGACCGTGCATCGTCCATAGGTTACATATTCTGCTCCACCCAGGGTAATTGGTAGATGCATAGCCAACAAATTCACATGTTTGTATGTTTGTTCAGTCAGTAGATTTTATGTACTTTAACATGTTTATGAAAAAAGAAGACAGCTGTTTTTTTTACTTCACTTTGAACATAAAAACAATTTGGAAATATGTGCTTTGGAAAATTAGGATTTCAAGAAAATACATTGGTTTCAGAAATTTAACTATTTTATTTTGTAATATCATGGATTACTTTTTCTATGTTCCAAATATGTTCCTATGGATACTTTTACATCACTACTGTTATGCGTACTTATATTGTTATGCATCTACCATTTATCATAATTTATTTGAAAACAATCTTACAACCAGCGGCCCTGCAGATGCAACATCTTCAGGGATCTGTTATTTTATATTTGCTGAACTATAGGTAGTTCTTATTGATTTGCCTTTAAAATTACGCACAGCTCGGTTGGAAGGATGTTTTCTGTGATAAATAAAATTAAGACAATTGATAACAATGTGTGTTTAGTAATAAATGTTATTAGGTCCCACGCCGCATCATAACGGACCGAACGAGTGGAGGTTCATATGACTTATTCATCTGTGGGTACAAACTATCACAACTGTAAAATAAAATAAGACAATACTATATGTATATAAAGTCTGCAATATGAAACTCAGTAGATCAGTTTAATTGTTTTCAAGCAACATAATGAGCACTTAACTTTTTTTTTACACTTCTGTAAATTATTTAGATTTTAATCTGTACATTTGAATATCAGATTCAAGTTTATTTTGTACTTATTGTATTTTTATGTAAATGTTTTGTTATCGCCATTATCTTGTGAGCTTAACATTAGAATAAAACGTGCTAAGATGTATTCTGCACTAGATCTCATATCATAAAATGGCCTTCTGTCTCTTAGCAGTAGGCACACACCAAAAATAATTTCAAATTGATGGTGATAAATAACATGTAAATGATATCTTAACTGCTATAGTCAACCAAATAGACATACATTCAAAACAAGCGACATCGCATCTTATTTTCCTTTAACTATAGCAGTTATTTCGTACCAACGAAAAATAATTTATTTTAGGTACTTACAATGTCCTCCGCATATTGTAAAGAAAAATGCTTTCTGTCACTTATTCACGATAATTATAGTAAGAATCATTGTTGTTACACTTGGTATGATAATAATTGTTTTAAAATTGATTCATGACTAGTCAAAATAAAAAATATTACAAAATGTTGTTTATTTTTTCCTGCAGGCTTCTTACTTCTCAAACCAGGGTCAGGTAACATTAGGCTGAGTGGTCTGGAATGTTTTATTGGTTCGTCATATACATAACAGTTAGTGTTGTACCGGATATCCATATCCTTAAGATCCGTGTCTGTATCGGTTACTTTTAGGTAATTCTATTTACCAATTTCCCAGATACTGATGATCCACAATGATTTAAAATAGATCTAGTCAGTAGTTAACAATTTAAAGCAATTGCTAGAATAACGCCAGCTCGCTACAAATGCACTTCATAATGCAGAATGAACGTTCTGATCACAGAAATCATAATTTTGTTCCATCAAGCTGTTTAAAACTTGGAGCAGTTTCAATTTTTATCCCAGTTAAATATGTAGGGCATCATTCTGACCTACATAGATCAGAGGGCTGATTCACAATGCCAGAAAGTATTCTGATTCGGAGTCAAATAGGTAGACTGGAAATCAGTATTTTCTAATAACTATGAAGGCAGTTTCCACTGCAAATTCAAACCTACACCACCAGTTCAGGCAACTCATAACTACTAATGTTATGGGATATTTTTATTCCCAAAATAATGCGATCAAAGTCCAGTCAGTAGGTAGTTAAAAATATGCACAAGTATATATGTATTATTTTCGATTATCATATGTACTTATTATTATTATTTTTGTATAAGAACTGAATTTTATTGAAATAAATGAAACTAATATATAGAGGAACAAATAAACTTAAGAGAACATAATATAATAAACTATAACTAACTTACAAAATATTAAAACTGAAATTAATAAATAATGAATATTTTAAATAAACGAAGACGGTCCCTGTGGTAAGGTACCCAAAATGCTGGCTGCATTACCTCCTTGTACATATTATATTATTAATAGTGATATTGGCATGTCATGTCATGAAGGAACATTGCTTTTAATTATTTTAATCTATATAAAAGATATATGACCGAAATGTACATATAAATTCTTAAGTACATGACCAGATTATCCAAATATTTTTTTATGTTAGTTATTGTTAGGACAAAGTTTGCAAAAAATTTCAACTTTACCATGATCGTAAACATGCAAAGCCAAGGTGGGCCACTAGTATACAATAAAAGTCATGATGTTATATAATTAGCAAATTTAATGTAAATACAGAATATAGCATAATTTGAGAACGCTTAACCTATGAAGTTAATCACTACAATGTGCAACACAAGATGAGCAAAGATGAAATCTGCAAATCCACGCTCAGCACTCAGTCCTTGGAATTCATTCTTGTTTTCAGGGTTCACTTGTAGCCGAAGGCACACTGAAATGAACACACTAAATTAGGGAATCGGATAACAATTTGTAGGTTTGTTACGCCAACATTCGGTAGACGTAGGAGGTTGGATCACAATGTTATTACGGCTTACAGAATAAAATTCCTTTAAGGGGTATGAAACTGATACGTACCTCCAAGAACAAACGAGCTGACAGTAGAAATAAAACCACTGAGGAATGAATTGAAGGGAAATGTGCCTACAAGGCAACAGTACACAAACTGTATAACAGCGGTCAGAAAGATGTATAATAAGTAGGCATCGATAATCTTTAGCTTCTTGGAAGTTTTTGTGTTATATTCTTGATATAATTTAGGAATTACAGACGCGAGGGAAGTCATTTTTAAATATTTTCTGGATTTTCGGCGTTTTACAAAATGAAATACACGTCAGCGTCCGAATTTGACGGATGAGACATTTGTTTTTTTTTTCTGCACGTAGAGAAGATAACCATAAATATTGTAGAACATACGATTTAGGTAGGTACCGGGGCAGGATACCGGTACTTACCTAGTGATCTAAACGCAACTTTGGTTTTAAATTGTACAAAACAAGGCTGCACGTTGATGTGTTAAGTCGGTATCATCGCGCAAATGGTCATAAAAAGAAAATGTCAAATTGACACTCGTTGAGTTTGCGTTTTCGTAAAATCGCTTCATCATTCATTCTCTCGATTTAGAATTTTAGTTTTATTTGAAAAACAGAAACAAGATGTTAGGCGTGAGCGGAAATTTTCCTGAATATGCTGTGCCTGGCGCAAAACAAGTGCGCTTTGAACCCTACGCCGATAACGGAGGCAGCATTGTAGCCATCGCCGGCGAGGACTATGCTGTGATCGGAGCCGACACACGTCTCAGCACAGGTTTCTCTATTTACACAAGGGAGCAGAAGAAACTGTTCAAGCTGTCGGAGCGCACCGTGCTCGGCGCAACGGGGTGCTGGTGCGACACGCTTACACTCACACGTCTGCTGCAAGCCCGTATGCAAATGTACGAACACGAGCACAACAAATCCATGTCGACACCCGCTGTGGCTCAAATGCTGTCCACTATGTTATATTACAAGAGATTCTTCCCTTACTACGTGTCTAACGTTTTGGCTGGCCTAGATGCTGATGGTAAGGGTTGCGTATACAGCTACGACCCGATCGGGCACTGCGAGCGTTCCAATTACCGCGCCGGTGGGTCCGCAGGCGCTCAGCTTCAGCCTTTGCTCGACAACCAGATTGGGCTCAAGAATATGCAAAATGTGACTGAGGCTCCATTACCCAAGGAGAAGGCATTGGCCCTGCTGAAGGATGTGTTCATAAGTGCTGCCGAGAGAGACATCTACACTGGTGACTGTATTTACATATTGATCATTACAGCAAATGGTCTTCAAGAGGAGAAATTTGAGTTGCGTAAAGATTAATTTTGTATCATCAATAAAGTTTATAGATAACTAAGTTTTGTTTGTTTACTCATCAATCGTTCAATCCATTTAATTAACAACTTTATTGCTGTAATAAAATACAAAGGTGGAATTAATACTAGGAATATTCTTTGCCAGTCATTACTATTGGGTGATTCAGAGTTTGTTAATGTTTTACTTATTTTATATTGTTGAAAAGTCAATTAAACTAAATTTGAAGTAGGTATCAGAAATGGTTTTGGTGTTAGTAAAAATACTGAATTAACAAATAACTGAATTTATTGTTAAAAATAATTACAAGGTAACTACAATATATAACTTATTATTTTGTTCATAATTATTTACAATTCAATTACAAGTAGGAATAGTAACATTTCATACAATTTATTTATTGTACTTAGGCATAACAAATATATTCTGTGGAAAGATTTTTTCAAACATTTCTCTCACTACTTCTTGATTAGCATTATCACCTAAAACTGTAGCTTTTAACCTAGGCGGGGTGGTGTTACCGGTGAGAAGGGGGTGAATATTGTAGCAAAGTTCTACTCTGTCATTTGGGGGAACGGTTACTGACAGTTTCTTATAACCAGAAAACATGTAGAAATCTGTGCCCTCTACAGTGAGGCTGAGCCGTATCGGAGTGTTCGACTTTCCTATCAAAGTGCACTTCAATGGTACAGAAGTTTGTACTTCTACTACTTCTGGATAATTGACTTCAATTGCTATGGGACATATGTCTATAGGTAAAGTCGACAGGGCGGTGCTACTCATCACGCAATGACCCTCTGTATTCGTTTTTCGTCTCCACTTGATATTGTACAGTCCAACTCTTGTGGGAGTATCCTTTGGCATGTACTTAGCCTGAATACAAATAGCATCTGACGCTATGTTCTTTTCTGCTACTTCTAGATTGCTTATGCAAGAAGGAGGTTTAGTGTCATCAGAACTTCTAAAACAATCTACCAACTCAAGTTCTGTATCAACAATCAGCAAATCCCAAGGGCTAAGGATTTTTATCTGAGGCATAACTATAAAAGGATCATCTACAAAGCATTTTGAAATAGGTTTAAAATTCATGGCAACAAAATTAGTTGTGACCTCAAAAGGCTTAATGACTGTTATCTTAGTAGTGAAATCCTTAACACACTCCAGTTTTGAGATTTCAGGAAGATCAATTTGATAAGATACTTTTATTTGAACAGTGGCAGTTGCTGTCCGGTTAGTTTTCAAGTAAAATGGAGAAGAGTATTGTGAAGACTTATCAATGGATGCAACATTTATGTTCAGGGGCTGACTTTGAGATTCTCCTTCCTTCAGGCTCAACTCTGTGACTGATTCAGGATTAGGATTATCAGGAGAACTCAACAAGGAGAGAGCAAACTTAACATTATACACAGGACTGTCCTCATTGTTTGAGATGGTGAATGTAGTGGGAAACCATTCACCCTGAAGTGCAGGACTAGAATTATTTATACTTATAGACAATTTACACTCTCTTGATGTTATGGAAGTCACTGTCAAAGGCACAATGCAATCAAATTCAAAGTCTTCCTTAGGACTTAAAATGAAATGGAGCAATTCTGGATGAATGGCAGGCTCCAATGTCTTGCTGTCTTCCAATTTGAAATTCATTATAATCTTTCTCCTTTTCTCAGACCCAAGCACAAATGATACATTCTTGATGTGGAGCTCTGAGCCATTGTCATGTGGATTTGGTTTAAAGTGACACAAGAACCTCTTCACTTTTCCACCTTGTAAAGTTATTGTACTACTTCCATCTTCAGTTATTGGAATTTCAATTGTTTCAGAGGCACTGGATATTGAGAGGTAAGCTTGAATGGCTTCCAACACAGTCTCATATGTGAGCCTAACATAAATCTCTACTTCTATAATCTCATCCATTCTATACCTCTGTTGCCTGAATTTTGGTTTGACCTCCAAAAAACTGGATATATTGACCATATCTACAGGTATCACAAATGGGTCCTTTTCTATTGCCAATTTCCATATCTCAAGTGCCTTATTTTGTGAGGCAACTGGGACCTCTGGCTCTGGCCCCGGAATGTTCATGTTGAGCACAGACATAATGTTTTTAAATATTCTGTTCTTATCTTTATTTGGCACCTGAATATGTTTTGAAAGTGCCTCAACAGAAAGCTGGATATAATCTTGTATTTTTGCAGACAAGTAGGCACTTTGTAATGCTCTATTTAATACATGTGATGCCAAGAACCACCACTTTTCTCTTCTATAGTCCCAGAGCATATGACTCAACAGAGTCAATGCCTTCCCATAATCTGCTGAATAATAATACTCATTGGCCATCTCCACTACTAGTTGCTTTCTCATTCTAGGTGAGTGGAATGTTTTGAACTGAGATATAGCACAGCCCAGGAAACTAATAATCATAGCAGAGTGGTTGAAAATCCTCTCATTATACTGAAGGGCTAATACAGCTGCCTGCTCCTTCTGTGGATCATGCGGGTCGGCACTCAATCGGCCTGGGCGCCATGACCTCTGTCCATAATACTCTACAATACCTTCCAATGGATCAGGGGGTGAGGGATACTTAGTTGCCTCACTGCAAACAGATCTCATAGCCTGTCTTCTCTTGACTGTGAACTGAGCAGCATGTTGAAAATAGAAGCCAGGATGCTGGGATTGTATACCTGGAAGGCCTGCTCTAATTGCTTCATCAAACAGTTCTCCAAAAGAACTGTATTGTCTGGCAATCCAAGCATAATGTTCAAAGAGTAGCTCAGTGGAACCCACTCTATTCTTGTACCTCTCAATATGAGATTTGAGCTGAGCTATGGCATCTCTTGGCAAGTTCAAGGCAAAAAGTAGCTTGCAGAGTTTATAGTTGATGTACCCTGCTACAGTTCTCACTTCATGCATGTTGGTGTCCACAGTTCTGGTTTCCAGCAAATTGTTGTATGCATGCATGTAGTGCTTGTGAGCCGTGCTCAGGTCCTGCTTTAACTCATTGAGGTAGCCAAGCTTAAACTGGTGCCTCACAAATAAGTACTGATGTGTTGTTTTGTTGAGATGGTCTCTGTGTTGCTTGACATTTTTTGTTTCATGATGGTAGTAATTTTGAGCAATGTCATAGAAAGCATTTTCTAATCGGATTATGTAGCCCATAAGATGATCACTGTGAGGAAGAACAAAAAGTGACTTTGACTGTATCTCACAGGCTGCACAGAGGGCCTGCGCGCGCTCGGCTCCCAACATGTACTCGGAGGGCGGCGGGGATTGTCCGCTCTGAATGACTACCACAGCTACGCGTGTAGCATGACCTTCGACAGCGGCGCGAATGCTCTGCACTTTAGAAGCACATTCAATAATCTTCTCATTCCACTGAGGGTCATTCCATTCCATGTCGTAAAACAGAACCACTACGGCGGGGATCAATGAAATCCGCTTCTGAATCCAGTTTTTCTTGAGTATCCCCTTGGGAATGTACCATTCGTATGAATTTCTCTTTGGCTTCACGACTGGGAATTCGAATGTATTGTTGAGCAGTTTGAAGCGCACGGCAGCGCGGTCCGGCCGCCTGTTGTTGGAGAATGCGTCCCATATCTCCTTGTGCACTGCGTTGTTCACTGCGTCTAATCCTGAGAGCCCGATCAGCGCCAATGGCTTCAAAATGATCTCGGGTGGAAAATCTGTGTAGTCACTGGGCTGGGTCGCCATTCCTGCGGCGGCGCTAACGCTCTTCACTTTGAACTATTTCATATCACAACATCAATTACGGGGCCCAAGATATATTTTATTAGATTTTTACGATTTCCAACACCCCCATCCCATTCTTCGACAAAATTAAAATGTCACTTATTTGACATATCACGTCCCGTTATTAGGGTTTGTAATTTCTAATTAGAACATTTTGTTACACAAAATTTTAGAAATAATCTATTATATAAGTCAATAATATGCTCAATAGATTTTGATTTTCAAAATCTATATAATTACGAAAATATATGGAATTTTTAATTTTTAGGCGTTGAACTGGCTGTCTAAATTGAAATAAACTGCATGTAATGAAACGTTTTCTGTATGCGTTGCGGATTTTGCTGCTAATACAGTTCAGAAAATAAATTTACGGCATTTTACTTATAAAACTACTTATAAGTCCATTTTAACATTGATTATCGCTTTCAGTATTTTTTTTACATGACTGAAGTCAAACTTTTAGTATGTACCTAATTTTATTTTAGTAATAAATTGGGCTTGTGTTTTTGAACGCATGCCTTGCTGTCAACGTCGTCTAGAGTAAATTTTTCACATTTGTTTTTCATTCTCTGTTTTCAGTTTTCTATTTGAGCATAATTTGAACTCACTTATTACAAATCATCTACTGTCATAGCAAAATCTTTCTGTAATTAAATGTGACGAAGACCTGCAGAATGACATCCCAAGCTTTAGCGTCTCTCACGGCAACCTACACCGATTCTGAAGGCGAAGAAAGCATTGTTGACGAACAAACACCTGAAAAAGAAGAGCCGAAAGCGATCCATTCGGCGCCAGTTAGCCCTAAGAAGCCTGAAGATGGTATTAAGTCGTCATCTGCTCCGCCTTCACCGAAGCGGCGGCTCGTGTCGTATGTGGATGATACGATAGTGTCTGATGAGGAGCCAATATCTCCCACCCCTGAAGACCAGGATGACATGCGAAGATTATCCATGGAGACGGATACAGACGAAGCCATCCCGCGCTCCGACCCCGACGACTCACAGGACGGAGTCGCCATACCTCCAGAGCCGCAGGGCAAATGCCCCAAAGAACTCCAAGAAACCATAGCAAAGTTCTACAGTCGGATGTTGAATGAAGGACTAGACATGAACAGAATCATTCAAGACAAAAAGAACTTTAGAAATCCAAGTATTTATGAGAAATTAATACAATTTTGCGATATAAATGAATTAGATACAAATTATCCACCAGAAATTTATGACCCATTGAAATGGGGAAAGGAGTCATACTATGATGAGCTGTCACGAGTACAAAAGATTGAAATGGATAGAAGAGAGAAGGAGAAGAAAGAAAAATTGGCCATAATTGATTTCATTACAGGTGTTGTAAAGAAACCTGAGAGTGATGAAGAGAAAAAGAGAAAATCAAAGTGGGATCAAGCTGCCCCCAATGTTGGTACTAAACCAACTATCAAACAGCCGGGGCTTGTCCAACAACCCCTGACAAGTAATGTGACAGGTACTAAAAGCACAGTCATTTCGGCATTCGGGTCCTTACCAAAGAAACCCAAGTTGTGACTTTAGGAAAATAATCACAGGAAACCGAAGCCCTACACTGACGTTGTCTTTGTATTTAGAAGTGTGAAAAAAGGAAGGAGTACCTTAAGATTAACTTTATATTAAATAGTATGATTTATGTGTATTGTAATTGAAATCAAATACAACTTTAAGATGTCAATACTAATCTGTTTTTTTATTTAATTAAATTTGTCTGTGTGAGGTGGATTGATCAAGTAGAAAATTATGTAAATTTATGTAAAAAATTTAAGATAGTTTAAAAAAAATTGGTTTTATTATGTCATTGCCTCCAAGAGTGCCTGCACTAGAAGCAAATATATTATTAGATGTAATTACCTAAATTATTATTGGATTACAACCTTAAAACTTTATTGCTGTTAATATTTGATTAATGATTGGATACAATACAACCTATCATTAGATCAAAAAAATCTCCCTTTGTTTATTGAAAACCTGACAATGAACAGTAATGGTACATGATGCCTAAATAACATAATTTAATAGCTTGAGAAAAAAACAATCATGTTAGTTGTATTCATATTTTTTCATGATAATTCACACAACGTCAATCGGTAATTTGGGAACCATAGATAAATATGTAACACTCGGTTACCTCACTACCGGTAACGACGCAGTTGTTGCATCACTGCTCGCGGGGTGCGGGAGGGTGGGTCCATATAAAAACACAACAAATCTTTGTTTGTCGTTTGTCGATATTCCAATTTCGGTTTGTTGTGGTGGTCATCTGTCACCAGTGCTTAATTTGTGTGTGTGTTTTGATAATTATATTTTCGCACAATGGCCGAAGCTCCGGAGAGCGAGCCCGTGCCGTCGTCTAGCGATAACGTGATCGCGTCCGAGTCGAAAGATGACGAGCCACTGGCTAAGAAGCGCAAGCTCGCAGACAAAGAGACGACGGAGAAGCTCGAGCACAGGCTGGGCGGCATTTTGTGCTGCGCAGTGTGCCTCGATCTGCCACAGGCAGCCGTGTACCAGGTATTCTAAAACAGCTGATCGTTTCGCTCCGCGGATCAGCTGTTTTACCTATTTTGTGCTTACGTAACGATACTGTCAGTCAAGCTAAACTCTGCCAGAGCGCAGCTTGCGAAATTTTCGGTGTCGTGCCGACGCCCACACGACACTCAGTTGACACCATTTTGAGGTCTTCAGCTAGGCGGCGTCACTCTTTGTAATTATTGTATCTGACATCCACTGGGTATCAAAGATGTTATGGCCTTGTTAGGTCTGTTAAGTACCAATTGTGTTCACAAATGATGTATGTGAATGGTCTATTGATCATTTTCTGTGTATTGTGTTCTGAATCACGTGTATTGTCAACATTTGAAACGAAATTGTATTTAAAGATCTGTGATATTGTATAGTTTGTAGGATAGTGTGTATGAAATCATAGCAAGTAAACATAGAATGTATTGACTCTTGTAACATTTCATTTTCAATAAAGAAATGTTTAAGAGATGTAGTTCTTTCTTTTAGATAATCCCTCGAAATTCCCTTCCTAACAACAATTCAATGAACAAGTCATAATAAGTTAACAATAAACTTTCATTTTAAATCTCCTGTCACTTAACATTTAAATGTTAATTTTTGAATTATTAATATGCAATAATTCTTTTCACTTTTCAATATTTAGATTTACACATTCACTGAAACACTTTTTATTTTTAGAAACAACCAACTGACTGAACCATAAAATTATAATTTGAGCTCATTTTTAAACTGTAAACAATATTTTTAAACTTTAATTGAACAAAAAAAATTCATGCATGCCTTTAGTAAATCAGGGTTTATTATATCACATGACATTAAATTGTTTTTTTCTGTTCCAGCATATTTATATGTAGTTTTTTTCCAGGACACACAAGCAAGGGGCTGAGGTAGACCTAGTAGATCACAGTAACAACCATATGCTTTGCAGATAGACGGACAGACTGACGTGCCATAGATTTTTACACTTAATAACCAATTTTAATTTGATACAAATTACCTAGTTTAGTACATTTACTTAAATTCTCATTATCATATCCACTTTAACCATGTTGCAAATTTTAAACAACTTGAATCAGTTCTTAAATTGCTACGCATGGACGATAACACCATGGCACAGTCTGAACTCCGTTTCCAATTTCAGTGTAGCAATGGGCACCTAATGTGTGCCCCGTGCTTCACTCATCTGCTGGCCGACGCCCGACTGCGCGACGAGGCGGCCACTTGCCCCAACTGCCGCGTAGAGATCTCCAAGACATCTGCCTCCAGGAACTTGGCTGTGGAGAAGACCGTCTCGGAGTTGCCTTCGGAGTGCAAGTACTGCACTCAGGTGTTCCCGCGCCATTCGCTCCAACATCATGAGGAGAAGACTTGTGAAGACAGGTGAGTATTGAAATTATGTGTGTGTTTACAGCAGGGATGTTGCGGATCCACTTTTTGCCACATCCGTGGATGCAGATGCGGATGCGGATTCTAAGAGGCTCACATCCGCGGATGCGGATGCGGATGCGGAACTGTACAAACCACTTAAGTATTGGTTTGGTAGAGAAAGAAACACATTATTTATTATTTTTATTTAATAACTAGAACTAACTTCTAGCGGACTCGACAGACTTCGTCCTGTCAAAAAGATTTGGAATGGCTTGACTCTAAATTTAAGTTAGAAAAAATTTGTACTGAAAAGGGTTGTTTTTAGAGTGTTCCCGGAAATTATTCAAAATCGAAAAAAATTGTCAAAATCGGTCCATGCGTTGTCGAGTTATGCGCTTACTAACACATTTTGCGATTCATTTTTATGTAATGGATTTTTTATTTTTTATATTGCACTTCAAGATTGACCACATCCCACCTGATGGTAAGTGGTAATGAGGTCCTAGCTTAAGGGTGACAAGTACAGCATAATAAATATGTTACTGGACTTGTCGCCCTTACCTTGAAGGCTTGACCCCTGCTACTAATGTAGCACCCCCCAGGAGCTCTGGAAACCTTACTCACACGGAGGAACACAACAAGATAAAGTAGTAATTGAATTATTTATTTTAATAATTAATTTTTAACTTTTTTTACGTCCAAATTTCACTTCGCGTAGGTGGTTGCATAGTTCACTTATCCAAATAGTAAATAACACTTTACTTGAGTACGTAATACGAATGTGGGTACTACGTATTACGTTAAACAATACAGTTAGTTCAGTTCTTAACAAAAAACCACAGTAAAATAAAATGTGTGCATCAGTTCTTGTCACTTGTCACAATTACTCACTAGTAATAACAAAACAATAGCGAGACGCGTCACCGTCACCGATTCACCGAAGTTCAAAACAAAAATGATTGCTTTCCTATTGGTCAAACAACACATGAGGTTGACACGCGCCACTCGCTGGGACCGCCCCTTTTATTTCTTGTCGCGACCTGCTACAAATCCGCATCCGCATCAACTCCGCATTGGTTTTATGCGGATGCGGATGTGAATATTCGCAACATCCCTGGTTTACAGATATGGTATTTCACATGAACTACAGTACCGCAATGTAGCGGGTCATTGTCTTTCAGTAATAAGTGTAGCTTTCATTTGTAAAAAAAATACTACTGAGTTTCTTGCCGGTATCTTCTCTTTAGTTATAGGTTCCGAACCGGAGGTAGCTTCATTTGCTTTATATAGAGACTATTCATAAGTATTACTAATGTAATCTATGTGAATAAAAAAGATTGACTTTGACTTTGGTTGACTAAAGCGATGGTTGGCAGTGGTGAGGTCCCTCATTAGAAAATAAACTAAATGACATGGTCCAGACAGTGATCTACGACACTCAGTTGACATCATTTTGAGGTCTTCAGCTAGGCGGCGTCACTCTTTGATATTATTGTATCTTACATCCACTGGGTATCTGTTATGGCCTTTTAAAGTATCTACTAGTACATTTTAGTTAACGTCTTTTGACACCACCCCGTTTCTCCCTCAGGGTGTTCAAGTTTGCACAAATAGTAGTCGAGGGTCCTCCGCGTCGCCGTTTGGTGGATAGTTTGTTTCGCATAGTGTGCGGTGTGTACGCGCTGTTCGCTGGCGCGCTGCGGCGCGCGTACCTCGTCTCGGACGCTGCGCACGCGCAGAAGCGCAGGACCTACCGCAGGTGCGTGGGGACGGGTGCTAACGACTCACTAACATGCGAACCAAACTTATCCCCAAACGTGTAACTGTCTATAAGTGGTACTCACGGAGTCTAAAGGTCATGGCTCACTATACGGGCCCGCCCGCCTCAACCCAGCAATTAACTTGCCATTCAAATTAGGCCATTAAATTGTCAGTAGTACAATATATTTTGCAATATTAATATGAAAAAGCCAACAGCGAGTAGTCAGCGGGTTCGCCGCTACTATACAACTCAGTTCGCAGTACGTGTCCTCACAGCGCGCCGACCGCGTCTTTACGGCGCGCTGACGGCGTGCTTACAGCAAGCCGTGCCGTGCTAACGCGCCGACTTAGCAAGTAATTGGCGTGAACAATTACAAATGCCATATACCAGCAAGTTTACTCCTCGCTGCCGGAGTGCGGGTTGTGAGATTCTACCTTGCGTTCGACACGTAGCTACCGCGCTGACGGCTACTGTCGCCTAAATTCGAGGCGACACCGTGCTGCATTAGTGCTCTTTCCGTGCCGGTATAGTACCTATGCCATGACCTTAAGAAGTACCTGGTGTAATGTACCATCTGGCGATTATAGTATCAGCACAAATGAATGTTTTAGTAGTTGTAAAATGAGGTGGTGGTCTTTAAAGTGGTTGATAGTGTAGTTGGTATATTATTAATGATTTTAAAACGGCATAAAAAAAAAAATTGCAGCAGCTTATTATACCTACGTCTTGCTTCCTAGATGTATTCCATACCAGCTACCATCAGTCGTCAGTCGGTCGTTTTTAGATTATGCCTCGTATAATTTAATACTATCCGTAAGTAGAACGGATCCTTTTTCAAATATTGGAACCGGATATTCCACAACTAATATTGGTTTGAAATACCACTGCAATGGCGTTTGTTGTCGGGCAGGCTGACGGGCTGCCGGTTCGAGGTGATCGGGTGTCCGTGGCGCGGGCCGGCGCACGAGGCGCGCGCGCACGAGGCGGCGTGCGCGCACCCGCGCAAGTCGGCCGCCGACGTCGTGGACACGCTCGCCGACCGCGACCAGCGCGTCAAGGACGCCAACGCCGTCTACAACCAGGTGCTCGACCTGCTCTCCTACGAGAAGATCACATTCAATGGTAAGTTCCTACAATATAATTTACAGATATTATATGAAATTAAATCTTCACAGACTGCATGCCCATGCTTTTGTCATTCTCGAGCCCTCAACAGGTATTAACCTCAACGGGTTTCCCCCCGCGTTACGTTGGGTATAATTCAGGTTAGTTCTGTTTCTTCTGGGGTCCTCCGTACTATTTTGTCAAGTTCTATGGATGTCATTAGTTGTCTGATAGACGTGTTTGCGCGAGGCAGTTCTGTCTCCTAATTCGCGTTATTAAATATTGTAAGGTAATCAATAGATTATAATAATGAAGAATTATACAATATGGGACGGTCAGCCATCAACAGCCAGAATTCCCTCGAATAACATCTCAGGGTAGGGATAAGCTAAAAACCAGCGCTGCCCCGGATACATACTCGAGACAGCATTAGCTGAGCTTTTTTATTTTGTCATCCATTTATGATTTGGAACAGATTATGTTTTAGTATTTTTCTCTATAAAATCCTCCCACCTTTTGTATAGTTACATTTTTCCATTAACTACCCTCGCTATGCCATTGCTCCCTATTGAGTAACATACACATGTAGGCGTGTTGGAGCCTTCATATACTTGGTTGAAGAATACGAGAAGGTGGCGGGTGCGCAACTCTAGGCGGTGCTATGTACTAGGTGCGTCGTAGTTTGGTATACTCAAGAGTGGATCCAGAATTCGATTTAGGGCATATCAAGTCACATCCCCACTATCATTATGGACTCTACTTAAGGGTGGGTCATGGCCCCTGGATCCACACTTGTTGGGTACTTTGATTCATCATTATTAGAAATTAGACTTCTATTTGCTTCCCAAACTGCGTAGTTGATAGGATTATGGTATTTAATAGTTTAGTAGCAACGCTTACAGTTCAATATTAGTTCTTAGTCGTACTACATAAGATCGGTATAAAGTTCAAAGCGTGTAGTCGTGTAAACGTGATTTTATCTGTACATCATAAGTAGAATATGGGAACGGAAATAGATGTGATTATTTAAAATTAAGTCTACGTATTTTAATTGGCAATGGCAGTATTATAGGATGTATGTCATGTCAGTAACTTGATTGGCTGCCGTCCATATCATTTCTGAAACATAATAACTCGACTAATCAAAAATACAAACGCTCAAAAACCACATTACCTCTGCCCATTTTGAGGTCAATAGCACGCGCACAAAGCGTAACAAAGACTAAAATGCTGCAAAGTTTAAGCGTTTATTACAAGACTTTGCTTGGTATATCCGCCTTGACTGGGTATAATATACCTGCAGGTATCTCACATTACAACAACCTCCACCAGGTAGTCATCATTTACCCGTCAATAGGTATCTAATGTTGTTTATATCAGCCTTCGCCGGGTCTAAGCCCGCTGTCGGCACCTCTTATGCCGTTGTCTGTGCAGACCTGCAGCTGAAGCCCTACCGCACCGAGGAGTACGTCCACAAGCTGTACTACGAGACGTCACGGTTCTCCGCCTTCGGCCACCAGTGGGTCGTGAAGGCATTCGTCAACAAGAACCAGAGGGACCCCACGCAGAGCACCGAACGGGAGATCACCTACCAGGTAAGTCACTTTGTAGATTAATCATTTGAGCAAGTAATTATAGATTAGTACTTTATTGCTTATATTCTATTAAAATACCCGATGTATTTGACATATTGGAAGTTATAGTTTTTAAATAATTGAAAATACTAGATTGTATTAAATCAATGGTATCTCTACCTTGCTTGCTTCAGTGATATTTCTTCTGGCGTCCCACAGCGTTAAATTTTCGGACCATTCCTGTTCATCCCTTTTTTCTAATCAAACAGCGATATCTGTGCCGGTCTGATTTCCATCCAGAATTAACCGGAAATTTCCTACAGGGTTGCCTTAAAATTTATTTTGTTAACATGACTGGAAAAATGAGAATGAATATACTAACGAGGCGTCTGATTTGTTCGGCAGCTGATTCTGAAGAGCAAGACTGTGTGCCCGGTGTCGCTGCAGTGGGTGTGGCTGCGCGGGCCGTACGGGGAGGCCTCGCTCCGGCCTCGCGCCGCCGCGCACGCCTTCAGCGAGGACGCGGCCGACGCGCCGCCGCTGCCGCTGCCGCTCGCCGACCGCGCCGACACCAACCGGCTGCTCTCCAACAAGGCGATACACTTCAGGTGAGTCGCTAGACCGCGCACGCCTTCAGCGAGGACGCGGCCGACGCGCCGCCGCTGCCGCTGCCGCTCGCCGACCGCGCCGACACCAACCGGCTGCTCTCCAACAAGGCGATACACTTCAGGTGAGTCGCTAGACCGCGCACGCCTTCAGCGAGGACGCGGCCGACGCGCCGCCGCTGCCGCTGCCGCTCGCCGACCGCGCCGACACCAACCGGCTGCTCTCCAACAAGGCGATACACTTCAGGTGAGTCGCTAGACCGCGCACGCCTTCAGCGAGGACGCGGCCGACGCGCCGCCGCTGCCGCTGCCGCTCGCCGACCGCGCCGACACCAACCGGCTGCTCTCCAACAAGGCGATACACTTCAGGTGAGTCGCTAGACCGCGCACGCCTTCAGCGAGGACGCGGCCGACGCGCCGCCGCTGCCGCTGCCGCTCGCCGACCGCGCCGACACCAACCGGCTGCTCTCCAACAAGGCGATACACTTCAGGTGAGTCGCTAGACCGCGCACGCCTTCAGCGAGGACGCGGCCGACGCGCCGCCGCTGCCGCTGCCGCTCGCCGACCGCGCCGACACCAACCGGCTGCTCTCCAACAAGGCGATACACTTCAGGTGAGTCGCTAGACCGCGCACGCCTTCAGCGAGGACGCGGCCGACGCGCCGCCGCTGCCGCTGCCGCTCGCCGACCGCGCCGACACCAACCGGCTGCTCTCCAACAAGGCGATACACTTCAGGTAAGTCGCTAGACCGCGCACGCCTTCAGCGAGGACGCGGCCGACGCGCCGCCGCTGCCGCTGCCGCTCGCCGACCGCGCCGACACCAACCGGCTGCTCTCCAACAAGGCGATACACTTCAGGTGAGTCGCTAGACCGCGCACTAAGCGTGACAAAGAAATAAGAAAAAAAGAAAGAAATATATTGACCGAACCAAAATATATAAACTAGTTATCATGCACACATAATATTTTATGGTCAATTGGGTTCCACTGCTGCGACGGCATTATTTCTAACACCGCTACAGCGCTGCTATTCTGGTAGACTCGAAAGACTAAAGGCTGCCAAGATAAAGCGTTTATTATAAGCTTTTCTGGGTATATCAGCCTTGGCTGGGTATAACATACCTGGAGGTATCTCACATTGCAACAACCTTCACAAGGTAGTCATCTTTTACCCGTCATAGTATCTAATTTTTTTTGTCGACCGCGCCGATACCATTCGGCTACTCTCCAACAAGGCGATATGCTTCGGGTGTGTGTTGCTGTGTTGACCCGACCGGGAATCGAACCCGGGACAGATCCAATCATAGATGGCGCGACTTTAAAGACCGGCCCGCTCGCTTCTCTGCATCTATTTATCAACATTGCACTTATGAATTATTCGGCTTGTTTTTTATAATATTTGTGTCAGCACTATAATATGTAAGTATCTATGTTTTATACACATAAACCGTCCTTTTGAATCACTACCTGTTAAATAACCGCATCAAAATCCGTTGCGTTGTTTTAAAGATCTGAACATAGAGAAGGAAGCTACTTTGCTTGAAACAATGTATCGATGAGGTTCCTAAATTATTTTTTCCTTATTGTTATATTTCAGGCTGATAATGTTCCTGGCATCGAAGTGATGCCCCGGCGCCCGGCGCCGCTCGCTTCCGAACCAAAGACTCCGCTGCTCCTTGAGGCGTTGCGTGATCTAACTGTCCTTACTTCAACCAATGGGAATTATTTCCGGTTTTCATTATACAAAAAAATATGTAAACTTTATTATTTTTTTTTTTAGTATGGTATTGTATTGCTTAGCTCGTGGGAACTGGTCATTCATTTGAATACTAGCCAAATTTGTCTGTGTCTATGAAATTAATGGTTATTATGGCCGTAAACATTTTTATTTGTATAGAAATTAAAGTGTTTAATTACACTTTACTTTAATTAGGTATGTTTGTTTTAAAAATGTATTTTATAACTGCTTTTAAAGTGATATGCTTTCATACTAAAATATTTTTTTGGTCGAATGGAATTTTTAATTTGTCTTGAAAGAAGTAAAAGTTTTTTATTTGAAGAGAGCGAAAAGAGTACCTAGATATCCACAAGTTTCAGTTTAGTTGGACTATCTATCATAACAATACAAGAATTCTTAGGATTCACCTGGTATATATTCCCATTGGTTGTATTTCTTTTTTCCCCATTGAATAGAATTTAGATTAAAAATAGGAACTTTTCGAGTAATCACCTAGTTCCGGCCCCAGTTAATCTCTTTCGAGTTTAGGTCCCTCCACAAAATGCACTCTGACCATTTTAATCAACATTTTAAAATAATATACATGGACGCGATTTAATTAAGACTTTAGAAAAAGAGGGAAGTTTATTTATTATTTTTTACTAACTTTCTTTTAGCATATTTTATTTTACATTCCTTATTCTAGGATTTGACATTGAAATTCATTTTTATCTATTGAACTAACAGCACATTAGAAGGAATTCACTGAAGATGTTTTTATATTATATTTCTGCGAGATTTTATTTACATTTTAATGAGTAGGTACTTACAATTAACAGCTTGTATTGCGAACTTAGGCATTAATAGTCGAATTATATATAAACAACATATTTCAATCTGTTTAATTTATAATGGACGGGAAAAATTAAAATGTATTTTTTTAAATTTTATTGACTTGACTTGACAATGCAAAAACAGTGTTTATGACTGATTACTAGAATTTGTTTGAATTTAAATTTCTCTATAGGCTACAGGTTAGGTAGCTGTTATTATAATGTTAGAAAAACGTCCTTTCGAATTGTTACAAAAATGCGCTAAAAATATAATTGGAAAGTAAAGCTGATAAAGACTAACTTAAAATATGCAATTGTTTTGGCCCATGAAGCCTTAACTAAATTACTTCATATTGTTTCGGTAAATATTTTGCGAAACGCAATTGACGATTTAGTAATGGTATGTCATTAATGTTGTGTAAGTACAATTGTTATTCTTAAGTTCGTAATCAATGTTACAACACTACACAAATTATAAATTCAAAAGTAAATCGTAGAAGATTATATCGAGTACAAATTGTATATTTATCAGGAATATTGTTATATTAGTGTGTAGTTTCGTTGAGGCTCTAAGTTGTAAAGTGTGAGCGCTAAATTATATCAACGGAGTCACCTAACGTTGAAGATGCGTGGATAGAAATGTGATAGTGACGGCTAGTGTTGTCGATCTATCGGTAGACCTCGAAAATATGTTAGAATATCGATATTGTCGATGGTATCGGTATGGACGAAAACTATCGATAGATTATTGATAGTCGCCTATCGAACGGCAACACTAGTGACGCCTCTTTTCATAATTTCATACTAACCAATAGCTATTGACTTGCATGTTCAGCTTTACTAAAGAAAAACATCAAAATCACATTGTGTTCTTATATTGTGTTTAACTATTTATAGAGATTATGCAAGTAATGACAAAAATCTAAAGTGGTTTACACGAGAAGGTAGGTAATTATTATAATCTCGCTCCCTCGTCGATATTTTTAACTTAAGCTTAATGTATGTTTGTCAGTTTGTGTGTCTGTTTGTCAAAAGGCGGGTCTGCTGTAGAAATAAAAATGCAATTAAACAAATTACTAAACGGAAGTACTTTTTGTGGAAAAAACATTTATTACGACATTGCATATTTGTTAAAGCCGATTAAGTAGTGTGGCAATCGTCCTTACTTGACCGGATGTGTTCCGGAATACGAATTCGGAATTGTATTTTATTTTTCCGAAAAGAGTTAGCGCAAAAAGAAAAAGGATTGTTCGAAAATATTTTGGTTTGTTTTTTAACCGACTTCAAAAAAAAGGAGGAGGTTCTCAATTCGACCGTATATTTATTATGTGTGTTCGGGCATGACTCCGAAGTTTATTGCTTTATAAACTTCCGGTTCTTTAACTGGGCTCTTTGATTTGAATAGGTTCAGAAATGTACATTAGTAGCAGCAGATCCGGCTTACATAGTCAGTGTGCGGTGTGATTTCTAATGTAATGTTACGTACACGCCCTTGCCTATCGTGTACACTTATTTTTATATTCTATTAGCTAATTATTTTTTTCTACATTTGTTAGCTTTTATTTTGGGACTTGAAAATAAAGCGATAAGTATAATTTTGTGTATTATTTATAATTACCGTAACAGTCCAACTGATAGTATGAGGATACCTACTCGTAGTTTAAATTTAAATCTGAAGATTTAATGATGTCGAATTTATATAATTAAACTAAAATATCCTTCAAAAGGAGCGTTAAGAAACATCTTGCGGGCCAGTATGGCGATGTTAACGGATAGGATATTTTGATATCAAATCCGTTGTCATCGCGATGTGGGTTCCTCTCTTGCTTACCATCAGGCTGGGAGGAGCCAATATACTCCGCTACTATAATAAAAAAAAAATATGTTTAGCGCAGTAAAAATAATTTGACATCACTCAAACTAAATTAAGCTTCGTTTTACAAATATTATATTTAGTCCATTAGTTTGATTACCAAAAAATATAAGAAACTATTTTTTACTTTAGCAAATAAATAAAATAATGATACAACGCAACAAACTTCAGTAAAGGGGTGTGTTACGTCACAAATTCGTAAAATCTGTGAATTAGTGACGTCGTGCTTAATTTTTCACGCAATGTATCTTTAGTAAGTTATCGTTGAAATGATAAAGATAAAATTCGTGTCTTATATTTTTTGGTAATCTAATTGGACTAAAGAAACATTACAGTCATTTACCCTTCGTTACCATTCTGCATCTACATAAATCCCAAAATGATGAAATGAAAAAGGTATATTTACATAATCATTTATTCTAATAAGGCTTAAACCTATTGACATGTAGTTTGTTCATGGAGTTGGCGAGTTTCTTAGCGCCGGGTGCTCCGCCGGCGGCCTCACATCGGCCCCACACGCTCACGGCGCCCCCCTCGCCCGCCGTCACTAGGATGTCACTCTGCAACACAATATTACGATTTGTGACACATTTACCTATATAAAGAAAAAACAAATATAAGGACAAGCATTCACTTGGTTGTTCCTGCGTGTGAGTAAGGTTTCCAGAGCTCTTGGGGGGGCTACATTAGAAGCCAAGCCAAGCCTTCAAGGTAAAGGCGACAAGTCCAGTAACAGATTTATTATGCTGTACTTATCGCCATTAAGCTCTCAGGGTCTCAGGGTTTCATTACCACTTAACATCAGGTGGGATGAGGTCAAACTTGAAGTGTAATATAAAAATATTCACCATTATGTGTCAACCAATTGAACATAATTGGCTACTTGACAGTTTTTGAAAAAGTATTGTAAAATGTGCGCCTGCTCATTTTATATCCCAAGCAATTCGATTTATGTGGAAATAATCTAAATAACCAGAGAAAAATAAGATTTTGTGTAACACATTTAAAAAGTGCGCGAAAACGCCTAGTCGCGTCACTGCTGCAATTATGACGTCAACGTCCTAGACAATGAACCGATACGCATAGGAACGACTTAATTAAGATAAACGGAAAATGTTTCAATAAATTCTTTATACGATTAGAGACACAATAATTCAATTTAATCGGTAAAATAATCATTGTTTCGCCACATTAAAATAAATAATTTTCGCCGACAGCTCTCATTTCCGAATTGCAATGGTGGTTTCCGTTTCGGTTCTTTTGTTCCACAGATAAAAAAACTAAAATTTATTTTGCAAAAATAAAATACTAACTATGCTTTTAATTAAAAAGTAAAAATGTAAAATGATTACTTAACTAATAAGCTAACATATATAACACTTTTCATATTTTATTGTTAACACTGTCAAGTAGCCAATTATCAGAAAAAAAATCTACCACTGCTAAATCTTTTTGGATTAGTATATAAAATAGTAGCTGTTGCTTGCGCCTTCGTTTCGCGATAGTTTGGAATAAAAAGAATCCTCTATCGACGCGACGTTTAACTACCATTCTGTTGGTGTTAAAATTTACAATATAGTATTTATGGTGTTGAATTATGACTGTAAATCAATAATCAGCTAATTAGGCGAGGTTAAATACAAAATACTCTATTCACAGTACTTACATCTTTCTGATACCAACAACATCTCACTGTTTGTTTGTTCTGCGTGAAGTTAGTACAGGGCACTAGTTTCTTGTCTGTTATCGTCACAGACCTGAGGACTTCCCTGTAACCAAAACATTAAGTTATTAAGTAATACAAAATTATAAAATATTTTTCTAGAAAATAATTGTCGAGGGCTATATTGGCTACAGAAGTAGGCACAAACTAGGCTAAAACCAACTAAATTAAATTTTGGTGCTGTCATATTGTTAATGTTACAGAATTTAAGTAATTTATTATGACGAAATAATGATTCCTTACCAAACTTAAGTTAGTTGGGTAAGAAATAGGAAGTACAATATGAGGGTCCTTGAGATAGTGAACTCAATTGTAACTGACAGTTTGACTATTCTCAAAAATTAATGATATGATAAAATGAATGATGAATGATAATAATAATGATAAATTAATTTATATAATATATAACTATAACAAAAGGATGACAAACATTGCTCTGATTCTGTGGTAAGTATCTAAAGCACTTGTGTAACAGTAATCGAAAAAAAAACGACGGTACCACAACACCCAGACCCGAAACAAAATAGTTTAATTAAATTTGAATCTCACCCATTGCACGCATTGGATCCCGCCAGCAAAACAGGCGTGTCATCTATAGACATGAATGTGTCTACTAAATAGCAGTCATCCTCTTTACTCCTCTGAAAAATAAACAAAATTGATTTTTAAAAGATTGTCTAGCTAGTAAGGTACCATCTGATATCCTGTTTATAAAGGCCGGCCACATGTTACTGAAAAGACTCGCAGTTCGACATTAGTTCTTATATTTATGACATAAGGTCGATATAAAGTCCGAATTGTATGTGCAAGCTATCTTGCTAGTACAAAAGAAAGTATCTTAATATATATTTTGTTGTTTATAGAATCTAGAAGTTATCATCTAGAATATTATCACCACAATTACTGTGTAAAACAATACTGTAAACCCTGTATGTCCTTCGCATACTTTTTTTTTTATATTACACTTCAAGATTGACCTCATCCCACCTGATGTTAAGTGGAAATGAGGTCCTAGCTTAAGGGTGACAAGTACAGCATAATAAATCTGTTACTGGACTTGTCGCCCTTACCTTGAAGGCTTGACCCCTGCCACTAATGTAGCACCCCCCAGGATCTCTGGAAACCTTACTCACACGTAGGAACACAACAACACAGAAGTGATTGTTATTTGGCTGCGGTCTTCTGTAAGGTGGAGGTATTTCACCAATCGGGTTGCTCCAGTTTGAGCGATAAATCGCTATGCCCTGCCTCTCTTAAAATACTTAGGTTAAAACAATGCAATCGGTGTTGTTTTTATAGTGTTTCTAATGAAAAATGTATATGTATGATACATAGAACTGAAAGATACATTCGTATCTACCGTGCATCTATAGAAAGAAATCTATAGATGCACGGTAGATACGAATGTATCTTAATATCTAAATACGGATGGGTCGCTAGTTAGATATAAACTATAATTACAACACGATTAATTGTTGAAATGGAAGCTCCAATATACATACTTAGTAAAGGTAATATTTTTAATGAATTTTTGTTTTAGTGTTTAATTATTACTGTACAGTTGGGGAATGGTTTTTATTACCTTTATACTTTTAGCCACTTTATCCCTATTGTAACTCTTTACTAAATCTCCTGCCTCAGCATCCCATAGCTGCAAGTCATCGGACTGTGTCACGCATGCAACTGTCTTGTCATCGAGCCAAGACAGCTTCTCTATTGAGTTCTCTATGTTCAAAGAGTATGTCAGTGCATCGTCTTCTGTTTGCTCCAAGACATTGAAAACATTCAAAAGGCCATCTATTGAACCTGTTGCTAGTATTTCTGCCTTCTCTTTGTGGAATTTTACCTGAAGAATGAAATGAAAACTATAGTGTTAGCAAGATTATTTCACAGCCCAAGTTATGTATTGGTATGTAATTTCAACAACTATCAGTTATTTTCATTTTTTCAAATTATAAATTGACAGTGGGAAATCTTGAATGTTTCTGTAAAACAACTTTAGTATTTTCATCATCAACATATATACTATTTTTGGGCCTCAAAAGTAACTTTTGGAAAAGCTTATCTTAGATATGATTGATCTGTTTTAAGCTAATACTCAATACATATAAATATTACACAGCATATCACTTCCAGCAAAAACTGCCTCTGCATAAGGAGATATTGGAGATTTTTGCCCCACAATGGGATACTTTAGGTATATTAAATAAATAAAAGTAGAAGGTTGATAAAAACCTGGGTGATATCATCTGTATGTGAATTCCAGTATCCCCCCAGGGGCTTAGGCATTCTCTGGTCCCAGAACACCAGGTAGGCATCATCTTCTACCAGAGAGCTACCAGCACACAGGACCCGTCCATTGCAGGACACATCCATGCACTCATAAGGCTTTGTTATCTGTTCATCCTCATCTGTAAATCATAATGTTAACAGCTGCACTAATTTTAAAATGTTCATAAGGAAAAAACAACTTAATAGTAAATCAGCTTTTTAATGTTCTTGGAACAAATCCTAATCTATATTAAAGGTAAAATTAAATTATTACTCTTGATTTTAAGAGGAGAATTTATAATACACATGATCATTTCATTGTGTGTTATAGGTTGGGGTTAATTGGTAGGGTAATCAGGTCATATCTGTTCAATCTCTATTTTACTAATTTTCCCTTCGACTTGCTATACAGGAGTAACAAAATTTATACTTTTATGTTTAGCTTCTCAACTAAGATCAAAGTCCCTCATACACTAAAATTAAAGAGACCTTTGTATTCTTGAACACAGCTCCCTTTGTCTCTCAAGTCCCACAACTTGATTAGCCCATCCTGCCCTGAAGAGTAGATAAGGTGGTCTTCTCGAGGGCTGAAGACAACCTCTGTCAGAGCCTTTTGGTGGCCACTCAGTCGGCAGATCTGAGACAATGATGACTTTTGTAAATCGTAAACCTCTATGCTATTGGTGTTTGATAGGCCAACTGCTAGTTTTAATGATCTGAAAAACACAACGTTAGTATTTTATATGATTATAGAAACATGCAAGAAGTTTTTTTGATATCAGACACAGTTTGACTTTTTTAATTCAAGTAATTTGTGTCATGAAAATCTCTATAGATCTGTCTGTGGTCTAAGGGAGTGTCTGGTGATGTCAAACAATTTGAACAGCAAGTAATCAGCACAAAGTTTGTATAAATTCGGTCACTTTAGAACTAACAAGCTTTTTTTATTTGTTTTCGATTTTCAATTGTAATATATTACAATTGTAATTATTGTATTAAAGCTTTATAAGACAATACAATGACTATTATGAGAGATAATTTGTTGAATACCCGAGCTTCAATCAACGTAATTTTACTCAACACATTTGTTTATTTTGTTGAACGACAGTTGCTAGCATTTATGTAACGCAAATTAATACACTTATGCTCAGAATACCTACGTACTTTGTTCCATGTAATTTGTTAACATAGGATTTCTTTGCGGACACACTAGTTTCCGTTAACAAATTGTATTTTTTATCAAACAATTGTTCTAATGCTTCAGATTCAACTGTGTCTTTGTCAAGCTCTTCGTTGTCAATTATATCAGCCATAATTTTTATCTTGCTGGTGATTTAAAATGCTTTTTGTTTGAAATTTTCTCTATTAAAATTCCATGTAAACAGAGAAACACGTGGATTTGACATCAGATGTCAATTAGCCACCGATAAAAAAACACATGCCTGAATACTGTTTTCTTATCTATGGTGGAATGGTATATCTAGTTACACGATTAATACCGGTATGTACACCGGTAGGGGTATGTAAATATCGGTTTTTGCAATGAAAATATTTGAAATCATTTTAAGCACGGCGTGTGCTGGCATAATAAATCTGCTCACTGAAAGGTCCTCAAATTCAATATTCTTTTATTCATGTAAATTACACCAGTAATATTTATGAAACGTCTATATAATGCAAATGACGCTACCTCCGGTTCCTAACTTATCTCATTGTATCTTTCGCGTGGTAAACCTAAAGTTTTCCATATGGGTATCAGATGACGGAAATTACTGGGAGTACTACAAAGTATTGGCCCATCATCACGGCTAGAATAAAGCCAGTTTACTTTGAAATAAATAAGTATATTCTTTCCTGGAATACCAGGACTGTGTTGCTCTAAATTAGAAGTAGTTTGTCTGTATTACTGTAAATTAAAGGTAAATGCGACTTAGCGGCAAAAGGTTACGAATTATCTCTTTTCATTTGTATAAAATTCCCCTGTAGTAAAATTTACTCAAAAAGTGTAGCTAGGGTAAATTATTTAATTCTACAACGAGAAACGTTGTTATTTTTTATTAAATTAAAAAGAGCAAGTAATTTATTTAATTATTTAATCTAATTCACTTTTAAATACTAAGACAATGTATAAAGCCAAAAGGATTCAAATATATTACATATAACACTTGAATCGAATAAAATTGATCTTAGGAAGAAAATAAAATCGATTATTTTTACTGTTAATAGAGCGTTATGCCGTACTAGATAATTTAAATATTATAAAACACACTGCAAGGCAAGGTGCATTGTTGCATCTTTAAAGTGTTGTGTCACATATGTGAGGATAGTCCGTGGTGCGCGTGCCGCCTGCGCGCGGCGTGCAGGCGCGGGCCGACGCGCTCGAGGTCGCCGCCCGCCAGCCGCGCCGCCGCCGCGCGCAGCGAGCACTGCCCCGCGCCGCCCGCACCCCCCGCACCGTCCGCGCACGGGAACACCCAGCGCACGTACCGCTCCATGCGGATGTGCTCTACGGGCAAATGTCAATTAATATAAATATTGGACCACATTACATACATTGCTCTGATTCTGTGGTAAGTAGCTTAAGCACTTGTGTTACAGAAATCAGATACAATGACGGTACCACAACACCCAAACCCGAGACAATATAGAAAATATCGTTACCCATATTGACCCGACCGGGGATCGAACCCGGGACCTCAGAGATGGCGTTCGCCAAAGTCAGGCCCGCTCGCCTCTCGGCTACGGAGGTCGTCAAAAAGTCGCCAATGACACAACTCAGCTCCAATATTTGTCCAATGTTTGAAAAATGACTATCTGTTTTTCTCCAACTGACTATACATATTATAAAAGTATCACTTAATATCTAATAATCAGTTTGGATTCAGGAAAAATAAATCGACTACTGATGCATTGGAGAACTTAGTAAATAACATAGCAAAAAACCTAGATTCTAAAAAAAAAAGCATAGGTATCTTTCTGGATCTTGCTAAAGCTTTTGATACTGTCTCTATTCCTCTGTTGATTCGCAAGTTGGAAGGTATCGGTATACGCGGCCCTCCATTGGATCTTTTTAAAGACTACTTAAGTAATCGTTTTCAATCTGTGAAGGTAGGACATTTTCTGAGTACTAAACAAAAAGTCAATTTTGGAGTCCCGCAGGGATCAGTGCTAGGTCCTACACTATTTTCAATTTACATCAACAATTTATGTAACATTGAACTTCCTGAATCTGATGTAATTACTTTTGCTGACGATACCGTAATTCTTTTTCATGGCGACTCATGGAATAGTGTTAAAATACTGGCTGAAAAGGGTCTGCAAGCGATCACTAAATGGCTAGACATGAATTTGCTAACATTGAATCTAACAAAGACTAAATATATTACCTTCAGCATCAGAAAAAACCATCAGCCTCAGTCTAATTTTGTCCTGAGAGCGCATAATAGTATTTGCGCTGGTAATGGAGAATGTAACTGTCTCAAGCTTTTGCCTACTGATAGCGTTAGATACCTAGGTATTGAAATAGATAAAGGTTTGAACTGGAAACAGCACATTACTTCTCTTAGGATGCGCATACGAAAGCTGATACCAATTTTCAAAAAATTGAGGAACCTCAATGACCATAAAACCAACAAAATAGTTTATATATCTATCTGTCAGTCCATTGCTACGTATGGAATTACTGGATGGGGAGGCGCTAATAAAACTCATCTTATGAAAGTTGAAAGAGCCTTGAGATGCATTCTAAAGGTGATAAATTTTAAGCATTTTAGGTATTCAACTACAAAACTGTACGCAGAGTTTGGAGTCTTAAATATCAGGCAATTATTTATAAAGGCAAACGTTCTTAGACAGCATACTCATAAACCACGAGATGTTATTCCAAGTAGGAGGAAACATGAGCTGTATGAAATCCCTGTGTGCAAAACTGTTTTTGCAAAGAGTTTCCCTTTTTTTATGGCACCATTTCTGTACAATCGCATTAGTAAAAGGCTAGTGATTAAAGATACTACAAAATTTAATTGCAATAAGTTATTGGAGAACTTTCTTAGCAAAATGGATTATAACAAAACGGAAGAGTTATTAATGATTTACAAATAAAATTATTTTAATACAGCAAAAAATATTATATACAGCTTTACATAAGATAGATAAAACAGATAAATAGGTTAATATATGATATTTAACAATGTTTATGTATTGATATATATTACACATATGTTTATATATATTATAGACACTATATTGTCTTATTTGCCACTGAAAATGCATTTTATTAACTAATCTATTGATATGGTTATGTTTCAAGCCTTTTATAAATTCTAATACTACACATAACTTTGTTTAATTTCAAAACAAACGCCAAATGTAAAAACTTTGTGTACGTGGAAACAATAAAGTAAATAAATACAAAAAATATGTAAATAATTAGAAATTATATCTAATCAATATGAACACGGCATAAATTTGTTAAACTGTCCGTTACATTTGTGCTTCTACTGAATTGTATAAATGCATTTTAAATTGTGGTAATATATATATATATATGATTTATATAATATAGATTACTCAAGAATTGTAAAACCTTTCTTTGTTTATAAAATATGCACTTAGCATAGGTATACCTCACAATGTCAATGCAACGCACATCAATAGTCATTAAGGCAGTATCTGTTTACTTTGCATATTCACAACAGATCGTGTTAGCATCGTATTTACCTATCGCCTTCTTTTGTGTTAATACAAAAGCCCAGTTAACCGGCGCGTACGCACCTCTTTTGTTCAACACAAAAGATACTGGACGAAGCATTGGCAATTATATTTTAAGTAATATTAAGACAAATTGTAGAAAAAAAGCCTTTATGTAGCTCTAATTTTAAGTAAGTTTATCAGTGACGAGAATCTTACCTTGCCGTAGCACAGTTTCGACTAGCACGGAAGGTAATGAATAACTCTTTCCTGTATACCATCATGAACCACTTAGATATTAATATTTATAAGTGGGTGTTGTGTTGTTTTGTTAATGTTTTATAGGATACTTTTGTAAAAAATGCTCCTAAGACAAATGTACCCACTTATTATTTTCTTATTTACTTACATTTATATAAAAAAAAAATGTATATGTAACTGGTATGCAGTGTACAAAAAATTATGAAAAATAAAGTTATCTTATCTTATCTTATCTTATTATAGTGACTACGAGTCGTTAATACCATTCCAGTTTTTAATTTCCATATCAGCTGTCATCAGTCGTCCACCGGTCGTTTTAGTTTACGCCTCGTAGGTATAACTTGTTAGATAATATTCGTGACTAGAAGGGATCGTTTTCAAATATTGGAACCGGGCATCAGTGGCGTAACTATAGAATAGCAAGTCGGCTAAACTACTGGGGGCCCAAACCAAGCAGAGCCTTATACTTTAAGTTTGAAACTACATGTAACATCGTTACTTACTTATGGAGTGCCATTATGATATGAATAAGTGAAAGACGTTCCTAAAAGCTAAATCCTCTCACCAATGGCGGGGTCCACGATGGCTATGGCGCGCTTGAGCCGGTCGGCGCAGACGGGCTTGCCGCCGGCCTGCCTCCCGCCCAGCTCGGCCACCACCTCGCGGATGTACTTGTGCTTCGCGAGCTGCCGCTGCCGGTACAGCTCCAGCGCCAGCTCCGAACGCTCGAACCCTTCTTCGTTCTGGTATTATTTTTATTTGAGTCATTTTTTATGCAGATAGGTTACTTATGACATTTTTGGATCGTGGTACAATGTAAAGTAATTTGTATATTACATATACCTAATTTTAAACAGGTGTCACCTACGGGGACTGGTTTGCTAATTGCTCCAGCTGACCTCTCAAAATAAGTACTTCAGGTTTTATTCACTCAAAACAAAACTACATAATGACTTGGTCTAAAGTGGTCTACACATAGCTGTAAATGAGATAGGTACTGCTACAGTAACTCTACTGTGTTTCTTGCCGGTGTCTTCTCCCGGCAGTACAATCACATGCATTGTATTCAATGTCCATTCAAAAGTGTTATGTACTGTCTACTTGAATAAATATTTTTTTTATTGATTGAATATTTTTCTTTACTAACAGGTTCGGAACCAATATTTATCGAGACGATACCGGTTACAATTTCAGGTAATATGTAACAGCTTTCCGGTAGCAGCCTAACTTTTTTCCATAAGTAGATTCGTTTTGACCAAGTTATATACAGTTTCTTTGACGAGTGAAACAACGATTAACCTTACAAAACAAGTCCTATATGGTACGGACAAGTGGAAGTCAAGGTAAACCCTTGCAGTTCGAGATTACGTCCTATATCCATAACATAAGGGCGTAATAAAAGGGTACAATAGAAAATCTCTGGCTTTTGAAAAGACTTTCGGCCTAAGGAGGATAAGCCCTTACCAAACGACGGAAGCAGAATCTCACCTCCTGGAACAGCTTGTCCAAGTTGACCTCATTAGCGTTGATCTTGAGCTTCAGTTGCTTCCTCACCACGTCCAGTAAATTCTTGAGATCAACTTCGCTCTTCAGGGGGAACACTGCTTTCGTTACTTTCTCTAATTCTTCCAGAGATATTGTCTGCAAGATTTGGTAACAGAGATTTATCACGACAACGGTTTCCGTAGCGGAGGTGAGCGGGTCGGGGTTTTGGCGTTGCGCCATCTCCGTGGTCCCGGGTTCGAGAACTGATCGGGTCATTATGGAAGACAAACTTTTTTATATTGTCCCGTGTCTGGGTGTTGTGGTACCGTCGTTGTTTCTAATTTCTGTGATGATACAAGTGCTTTAGGTACTTACCGTAGAACCAGGTAATATTTTTATTGACAACAAACGAAATAAATAAATAAATGCGCCAGACAATCACACTAATCACCTGGTCTCAAACTAAGGTTTTCCCTTGTACTATGAGCACCAGACGACGGATACTAACTGGGGGTGTCATCCCAGCACACCCAGACCCAAGTCAAGCCAGTTCGTTTTCCAAATTGACCCGACCGGGAATCGAACCCGGGACCTTTCGCGCTTTGGCCGCCTACCTTAGCCACTGCGCTACCGAGGTCATCGATATAGTGAAAACTTCTGATGCTTACATTTATATTGGCTGTCTCTAAGTCTTTAAGCAAAAATAGTAAGGGGGGAGACTCTCCTTTCCTTTTCACATGACGTTTTTGATCCGCCTCCAAAAAATCAAGACTAGAGCTGCAAAGTGCTTACCTCTTTATCCTTGCTCTGCCTGTAAGCCTGGTCTTTCAGCGTGTGCCACTGGTGGCGGTGGCTCCAGTATATGTCCTCGCTCAGGTGGCCGTGCAGCACTCCCCAGAACAGCTTCACCTGCGGCTCGTCCAGCATCTGCTCGGCGCTGGCGCAGAGGTTGTAAGCCCATTCAGCGCGGACTGAAGGCTGCTGGTATCTGAACCGTAATTGGTGGGAGCAGGACAAAGTTTAAGACTACATACTTGCTGACTCAACTTTTAGACGTATCTGTAGGTTATGTAGGTTGTACATTTTAACCACTCAGGCGGCATCCGTGACGTCAGGCGTTACCGCCGCGGAATTAGAGCGAGGCGGCATGCTCGGACCTCTCGATGCAAGGTGATAAATATAGCCGGCGCGAAACACCCGCGCTTCGCAGTCTCTCTAGTTGTATGTTTGGTGAGGGAAGGTCGAGGTATTCTTCTTAGTAAAACTCAGTTCTTTTCAGAACTATCATCATGAGAATTGTTTCTTAATGCAGACACACTGAGAGAGATGTGCTGTGTTGTTATCTGAGAGAGAGTGTGTGTATTTATGGTGCTGTGGATAGGTTGCCACATATGCACCGCGAGGGTCGAGATGCACTCTCCTATAAGTTCTTCATGACTTGCGTATCAAAGTTCAAATTTATTTTATTCATCTAAATTATAAATTATAAATAATTCGTTTTTGTTTAAGCATGATGTGACTGCCTTTAATAGATTATTGCATTTTGTACGTATATTGTGAAAGTTAATTTTTAAGTTTTTTAATGTGATTTTCTCTGGCATTCCAAATAAATAAATAAATAAATAAATCTATCTATAGTAATATTATAAAGCTGAAGAGTTTGTTTGTTTGTATGTTTGTTTGCACACGCTGATCTCAGGAACTACTATTTCGAATTGAAAAATTTCGAAGTTATTGTATTGGATAGTAAATTTTTGACGATGGCTTTAGGCTACATACTATCTCGTTGCGATCAATTAGAACGAAGAATCGGTAGAAAATGTGGAAAAACGTCGTAGTTCGCGTTGAAAGTCGCGGCGGGCCGCTTGTCGTCTATATAATCCTGGTTTGTACCAGCTGGGTATATTTTGTGGGAGTCTCGAAGATGGGAGCCCCCCATATATATTTGTTTTAATGTTTTTTATTTGTTGTTATATGTACGGCACAAAAATACAATACCTATGATTTGTGAAAATGCCAAGTAGGTACCAACTGTCCAACGAAGGATTGCATGTTTTAATGCTCGAAATCGCAACCAAAATCGTTATCAAAAACAACATATTGTTTATTCATATCAAAAACCACGTTTTAATTAGCTTACTTTGGATTAACCTTCAAAAACGAAACCTTTCGTTTGTTCGATTCGTTTTTTGGGAGTGGAGCCCCAGGTATTATGGTCCCTAAGATTAAAGCTTGGAGACAGACGGATGGACAGAAAGCGAAGTCTAAGAAATGGTTAGTAGGTACCTATAGATTTTTATCCATCAGGTACGGAACCCTAAAAAAGTCTCACCTGTCCTCAAAGTACTTGGTGACGTAGTCCTGCATGGAGAGGTCTTGTCCTTGTTCGTGCTTGCCCAGCCAAATGTCGTTGATGATCACGCTGACTTCTCGCCGAGAGAGGCGCAAGTTACGAACTTTACCCTCGTACCGTAAGTAGGGGGGGATCACTGGGTCCGTGCCCTAGAATTCAAGTTAGTTATATCAGTGGTGTAGCGTGCCTTCACGGGGCCTACAAATCTATACTAATATTATAATAAAGAGGATTGTTTTTTTATAGTGCACTCCAAGATTGACCTCATCCCACCTGATGTTAAGTGGTAATGAGTTCCTAGCAACTGTTACTAGACTTGTCGCCCTTACCTTGAAGGCTTGACCCCTGCTCCTAATGTAGCACCCCCCAAGAGCTCTGGAAACCTTACTCACATGCAGGAACACAATTTAATGAAATGAATAGAAAATATATAATATAATATATGAATGTAATGAATAGGCTCCGAAACTACTGGACCGATTTCAAAAATTCTTACACAGTTCGGAAGTTACACTATCCCCGGGTCACTGGGGTACGGGGGAAGTCAATACCTATAATAAAATAAAGTGCAAGGTTTATATGTATAATACGTACATATTTTAGTACCTATTGCACCCGTGCGAAGCCGGGGCGGGTAGCTACCTAGTTAGTTTATAAAGGGCAAAGATTATTAATTAACTAATGAAAAAAAAAGTTTGCATACAATTAGAAATAATATTTATTCATCATAATTATCTCACTTTCTTCAAAATTTGTACAAACAATTCAATTTAGGTAAAACATCTGAATTTACTATAGGTACTCTCTCGTGTCCGAGTAATGAGGTACCATCGTTTTCAGTTTTCTGTAACACAAGTGCTATAGCTACATACCTGAGAATTATGATTGCACTGAATATAATAACATAGTATCACATGCATTATTATGATATTATTATGATCCAATATTTGTACATTATATAGTAGTCATGCAGTGCGAATACACGATTTTGGGTTGTAATCTAGATCTAACTTTTCATATTTATATTAAACTTATGCTACCATTTTAAAGTTGTGTATGCAGTATGCCATAATAAGTTTATTAATAAATACCTATGCCTAAGATCGTGAAGAATAATGAGAACCTTTGGCACAATCAAACTTACAAGTCCATCAAAGAACTCCAGCTGCTCACTCTCTGCAGCTGGTCCTAGTTCTTTCAGCAACACGCGCAGAACATCTCTGGATGAGTGACCGCTTGCTAGCTGCCACCATCTGTTGAGAGCATGATCAGTTTGCTGCATGTCACCATATTAGGAAGAACTCTGGAAACTTAACTCACGCAGGAACACAACAACACCGAAGTGATTGACTTCTTCGGTGGTCTTCTTTAAAGAGGACGTATTTTACCTGATGGGCTGCTTCAGTTCGAGCGATCAATCGCTATAACTCTCTTAATCACGAGTTAATGATCGATACCTTGGGATTGATCACTGTTTTACCCTTCACCTTTATGAATCACGTGGTTAAGGGTTTTAGGGTTTTAAAGTGGGGGGGGGGGGTCGTAAGGCAGCAGCGTGTGTGGGAATCTCCCGCCCTTCCTGAGTGGGGATTCCCCACAAAAATACTCGCCCCACCTCCTCATAGCTATAATTCTACTATATTGTTATGTTGCCATCGGCAGAATTTACGCGGCGGCTCCGTTATCTCCCCCCAGGTTAGCGGGAGACAGGAAAGGTAAGAAAGTTAAATTTACTTGTATCTCCAGCTATGTCGATTTTATCGTATCGTATCGGTAGGTCAAGCGATCGCGCAAATCTAAAAAGGAGATGTAAGGATAAGTTTGCAGCAGTAGGTATAGTCCGTGTGTAGGTACCTGTCTCGCCCTCCGCCGATGAAGTCAGCACACAACTCCCATTCCGGGCGAGGAGTGCCAGCTCGTTCCAGTTCCCCGCATCGCTCTTTAACTTCCACCAGCTCTTCTTCTATTCCTTTCTTTTGAGCTACGGTAATAGGTATTCAAACCATAAATATATAATAGTCATACAGGCCTAGCATGCGCCACGCGACTAAATTTTATCGCGCTCTTAACAAACGTCAATATCGATTGAAGTCACAGTGCGTCAGCTGCTGATTGGCTGAAAATACGAGTGTGCTATTAGCCAATCAACAGTATCAAAACTTTTGTCTCATGCGAGAAATTTTGCCGTCAGGTATTGCGCGTGCTAGGCCTAATAATATATACATATTGTCTAACTATCAAATTTCAGTCAATTCTATTCAGTAAGTAGTTTTTGCATGATATAGTAATCATACATCTTCACATCCACACATGTATTTAGGATAGATATAATAAACCATCATGCCTAGGTACCTACTGCTCGTTGCATGCCTAATGGTAAACGGTTACCATTGCTGAACTTCCAAATCCTATCTTTCTGAATTTCAACCCTATACTTACTCACCCAAGATTCGTTTGTGGGCCTCCTGCAGTGCTTGAAGTTCAGTTTTCAAGGTGTCTGTCAGTTTGTTCGCATCGTAGTACTTCGCAGATAAGCAGTCGAACTCTCTCCTTGGAACCGTCTCCGCGTACTCATCAGACATCTTGTTCAGCTCCTTCTGAGTTGCTGACAGTTTTTCTCTTAAATACAGGATCCAATGTCAGGTACCATTGAAGAAGACACTTAGGTATTAGCGCTTTCAGGTTCCATACAAGTAGTGATTTTAAATAGCGTTGGGTTGCGATCTCGGACTTCAGGCTACTTCGTTCGCGTGGACTAAGTAAGTACCTACGTACCTACCTACTTTCATGGTTTTACTTACCAACAAGTAGTAAGTCTTACCAAAAAAAGTCCATATTTTAATCCAAGTTTCAAGCTATATTTGTGCCAAAGTTTATATCTCTAACTTAAAAAGAAAAATTTGCCCATATAAACTTTCAAGGACCAAAACAGAAGTAGCCTATGCCCGTTCTAGAGGCTCAACGTATACCTACCTTATCACTACTTTCGCATTTATAATATTAGGTAGTGATAAGTCATCATAGGAAACCAGGTTTTTTTTTCCTGAATGACTACTGATGATGGCTGCAGATGGCCTTTTCATCTTCACCGGACTTTCGGGGGAGCGGAAAAATTTAAACAACTGCCTGAGGGCGCCCCATAGCGGGGCTCGGACCTCGGCTCGGGCCGTTGTTGGGAGATGGTAACCTAACGCACCTTGGGGGGGAGACGCGTCCCGGCACGTACCGGTATCGCGAAAGGGGAAAATGGAAACCAGGTAGGTAGGTAGATACTGTCATCTTTCTCCACTTTCACGCTTATATGTACCTATATATAGAAAAAAATGTAATTTTCCATATTGCCTGGCCTGTTGGCCTCTCGGTTACGGAGGTTGATGGCTAGCGCTTCGGCTCGACAGAAGTAATTCGACGACCTCCGTAGCCGAGTGGGCCGAACTTCGGCGTCGCACCATCTCTGAGGTTCCGGGTTCGATTACCGCCCGGGTCAATATGGGAAACGAACTTTTCTATAGGTATTATCTCTGCTCTGGTTTTTGGAACCGTCTTTGTTTCTGATTTCTGTAACACGAGTGCTTTTGCTACTTACCATAGGATCAGAACAACCTATGTGTTGTTGTTCAATATTTAGTTATAAACTATGGACTTGGTTCCCTCACCTGCATCGGTCCAGAGCGATCCTGAGCACGACAGGGTCCCCGCAGGTGTCGTCCACGGGGCCGGAGCTGCCATCCAGCTCTTTCAGCTTCATCTGCAACTCCAGGTTCTCGAAGTACAAAGTGTATCTTGCGTCTCTCTCGCGCATCAGCGACACGTAGTCGGAGAACCCGTCATCCTTCAGCTGAAAGGAATTAAGAAGCCAGCAGCATTAAGGCACAATCAAATAATTAAACTACTTGTCGTTATGGAAACCAAACCCAATGGTGGCACCACAATACATACAATATTATATATAATGTAATACATACAATATTGTTTATAAATACGTAGACAAAGACCGAATAGTTTATTCGGTTCATCGCACGATTGTATGTCCTGGATGGGGATCGAACCCGCATGGCCAGGAGTGTTGACCATTGCTCCACCGAATCAATCAAATACTCAAGGTCTTACGAAGTTACCACAAGGTCAGGGCCGGCGTTAGGGTGGCGTGCGGTTGGGCAACAGCCCGGGGCGCTCGGACTTGAACGGGCGCTAGAAAGCTACCCTGAGGTACCCAGATGTATTCCCCTAAATCGATGTATTGGTATACGCTTTTACAGGGGCGCTGGCGGAAATTCGTCCAGGGCGCCAGTAAATGCTAGAACCGACACTGCACAAGGTTCATTTTTGAATGATATTTGAGAATGAGTTTATATACCTACTTATAAGTGCATGTGACTGTATATCTACATACCTACATATACGCAATCTACTGAATTTCCTACGTACCTACTTCATCTCGTTGTTATTATTTACCTTTTTATTCCGTGGGGCAAGTGCCTACCGCACCGTCACTCCCTTCGTGGAACAAAGAGTGGTGTCGGACTCGCACCAACTAAAATCACCTCGGTGGCCAAGGCTGTGCAGTTGTGGGGGAGTCGGGATCCTTTGCGGATTCCACGCATGGTCCCCCACCGCGCCTACCAGCCCACCTCGCCGTGCAAAACGTGCCATGTGACATGTTTCGCCCCCTCGGGACTGAGGTAAGAAACGCCAGGCTTACCCCATGCCTCGCGTCTCCGTCTCCGGTCCAGCGGATCTACTGTGCGGCTCCGCTGCCTACCGCCACTGCAGACACCCGAGACTCTCACTCCAGCTCTTCCTCCGAGAGCCAGATGGAGTTATTTGTAAGCTCCTCTTAGTGTACATTCGTGGATTTGAATAACCCGCTTTACCGAATGCAGGATTATCTAACTAATTTTTATTAACGTAGCTACCAAACCTAATATAGGTACAAGATAAAAAATAACTCATTAGAGTTCATGGATTAACTATATTATTAGTAGGTAGGTACCTACCTACCTACTAATTTTTATCATGAGTCCGCGTCCCATACTTACGTAATGTTATCGAAAACAATGATGCAATATGTAGGCAATACCTATTCATGATAGATAGGTATTATTATGCACTATTGCGCATACCTACTTTGAGGCAGTAAATAATTGAAAAGAACGAAATGTTATTAAGATACTTAATGCTATAATCATTAAAATATGTAAAGCATACAGTTTTTGTGCTACGAGTTTTTGAACTTTTAAATCGCTTTTACTTGAAATATATAATTTTGAGTTATGACTGATGTATACATATGTTTTCATTTGCGATTTGTGAAATATTATTTCACAATACTGAACTCCCGGCTCAGAAATGCTTCCGCGTCATTCCGCGTGGTAGATTTTCACTTTGTACCGCCCTTAACTTGTACGCATAAGAACTAATACCAAACTGAAATTAAATTAAAATAAAAGTTCGTGAACACTTCTTCTCTCTCGCTAATACATAAATCGTAGACATGAATTTGTCAATTGCTGAATCCATTTCTTGTCGTTATTATTTATTTTATATTTTTATGTGGTATCACTTATTTACTTATGTATATATAAGTATATATGTACTCATTATGTAAATATAAGTATAGCTTCATATTTTATATATTATATTTATTCATGTATGTCTATATGTATATTTAATTGTTTTCGAAATGACTTGTAACGCTTGGTAGTTACTGTTCTTGTGTATTATGTTTTTATTTTTTAGATAACTTATGCACTTTGTCACTATTACCGCACCCATAAACTAACTCTCCGCATGACCCAAAGGTTGACTGGTAGAGAATGCCCATAGCATTAAGTCCACCTGTTGTACTTTTTTTGTGCAATAAAGTTTTTAAATAAATAAATAAATAAACCGTGACATGAAGAAGAACAAAACAACAAATTAATACAACAATGTATTACTTTCTTATAACATTCAAGGCACATTATATTTAGAAAGAACAAAACAAATGAGCTCTTGCAATCATAATATAGAAGGCAACAACAACATACAGTTTATGATTGTGTAACATTGAACTCTATACTTCACATTTCAAATAACATACTTGTATAACAGTGTTGGGCAATAATAATTCTTTAATTTTCCATATACACTTACAGGCCTAGCATGCGCAATACGTCAAATTTATCGCATGAGACGACAAAAGTTTCGATGTTGATTGGTTAATAGCACACCGCACTCATATTTTCAGCCAATCAGCAGCTGACGCACTGACTTCAATCGATTTGGACGTTTGTTAAGAGCGCGATAAAATTTAGTCGCGTTGCGTATGCTAGGCCTATCTGACATCACAGGCCTAGAACATAAATTAACACACCTTCCCAAAGTCTTTCTTTAGTTTAGATATTTCAAAAGTCAATTTTGTATTTTGCTCCCTCAAATCTTCATTCTCATGAAGAATTTTTTTTATTTTGTCATCTTCTTCTTTTTTTTTCAATGACAAACCGAATACTCTCTGAAATGTATAAACAATTAAACAGTCTTTTGTTTTACTCTTTGCAGTCAATACACTTAAAGTAAGATTTATAAAAATTAACAATTTTAACATTGAAGTAAAACTATTAGGTTTCCCTAATGACACAGCCAATTTATAGATTCTTAGAGTATCTACAATATTAAACATTCCATTACATATGTATGGCAATTCAAAACTACCTTATGAAATGCAAACAAAAAAAAAGGATTATAAAAAAAGATCCACATTCTTAATAATATGATTTACATAGTCATAACAATTTCTAAAATATAAGAGTTTTGAAAGTCAACAATGTGTGAAACAAATAAGTACCAATAGATTATAATACAAGAAGTTATAGTAAAAACAATATACATATAGGATCTTCAGATTGAGGTGTTTTTCAACTTCAACCAGCAATCAACTTGTAACCGTATGCGGGTAATATCAGCAGCGTAAGTACGGCAGCAGCCACCAACAAATTTCACACCACCCTCCAGCCACTTGTGAACAAAAGTATCTAGTCCTGGACACTTATCACTGTCTACCCAGCCTAAGTCAGGTTTATACTTTTCTCCTGAGTTTGGATATGTTATTAATGGTATTGGAGTATGTTTCCTGTCATCATTAACATGTTCAAACAACTTGCCAACTATCTTCGGTGAACAGCAGTTGACCCCAACAGCTACTAGTTGGTCAGAGTTCATATCCCAACATTTCCTAGCAGCTGAAATGTAGTTATCCCCATTGGCTAAATTATTTTCATCAGCACAGCTGAAGGATAGCCAGGCTTTGATTGTTGGGTACTCTTTTAGCATTTCAACAAGGATTTCTGCCTCTTTCTGACAAGGTATAGTTTCGATAGCGAGGAGGTCTACTCCAGACTCAACTAGAGTCTTTATCCGTGGAGTATGCCACTCGCGCATGGTATCTGCTGAGGTTCTATTACCGTAATTACCGTCATACTCGGACCCGTCATGTAGGTGAGCTCCATACGGGCCCACTGAGCCTGCAATAAGGGGTGAGCGGACGGGAGCGTCGCCATGACGGGATTCTTCTAGAAATGTTTCTTGGGCACGCTTGGCGAGGCCCACAGCACGGCGTATAATGCCGAGACCCTCTTCTGGCGTCACTCCAAGATGCTTCACAAACCCGCCAACAGACGCTTGGTACGTGTTCGTGCTTATAACATCAGCACCAGCCCGTAGAAAGTCCAGGTGCGTCTTGTAAACTGCCTCAGGGTGCGTCTGGAGGAAACGTGCGCTCCACAGCGGGTCCCCGTCTGAAGTCGTGCCGACATGGCAAGATATTTGCGACGAAAAACCTCCATCGAGAACGAGAACATTCCCAAATGTACCGCTTTCTTCTGCAGCAGCAGCCATAGCACCAAGTTTAATAGAAAAGTAGTTCGCACATTGATAACCGGAACAAATAAAGTTGCGTTCCAAAATTATTAATACTGTTTAAATTTTACAGCACAGTTTTCACACAGACGAAATATTTACTTTTTTTATTTATTTAATCGCTTAGATGCCGTAATGTTATCATCATCAACGTCAACAAGTGTGTGAGTGAGGCGCAAAAATGAATGAACGAACAGCAGATTTAACTGTCAGTTCCTGCTCATCAGGCAACGTCAATGGTGTCAACCTACTCCGCTCAATGTGCACCCTGTACTAGACCCTGCATTTTTAGAGCTTCCATTTCTATTTGTTTTTTGCCCCACTATGTCGGAAATATACTTTAAGACCTAAAAATACACAACATAGCTAGGTACTGATTTTTATTAAGTCTTATGACCTATAACTAACGTGACCATTAATTTTTTTTGTCAGAGCGGGACATTTGCGGAATCATGTAAAAAAAAAGTTTTTAATGTTTTACAAGTTTCTTATTATATTAAGGAATAACTCAAAATAATCAAATCAAATCAGTAGTGGCATGAATTGTAGATTCTATTTTTATATTTATAAACTGATCAAATTGTTTTTAAAATATCGGTTCAGTATTTAGATAAGTGGAGAAAAAATGCATTTTAAATTATCGTTTGGCCTGTTTCAAACAGGCTGTTTGCAAAGCGGGACAATTTAGGCCTCGCGGGGGACACCGGGACACACTGCCTAAAAGCGAGACTAAAGCGGGACGCATGGTCACGTTACCTATAACTATCAAATTTTTGTTTAACGTACCTACATACAATGCTAAGATACAATATTTCAGAAACGAAACAATAATTTACTAAGCAATTTGGCTTATAGTTAGGTATTTGGATATTACCTACTCATATTTTAAATGTATTAATAACTTAAATGTACTTAAATAATACTTACATCTTGAGTAATAAATTGTGCAATCTGTTCATTTCGAATGAAGAGGGCGTTATCGTAAGCGTCTTTAATTTTGTTCAAAATATCCGAGTAAGTGACTGAAGTGGCTATAATATCATTAAAAGCCTCTTGATATATCTGAAAAACAATATTATCTTGGATACATTTGTTTTCAATTCGATTCGAAACAATTTGATTAATCCTTAATTAATGTATTAATTTTATCATACGAATTATTTTAGAGTACATAGGTAAAATAAAATGTTTAGAAATTCCTCAATTTTTTTTTCTTGATTTGTTCTCTGTTCACTGCTTTCTATAAAATGGAATAACTTTTATACCTCCAGTACTCCATCATAATATAACTTCTGATTTTCAATAATTTCACTGGTTGTATGTTTAACAAGTTTCAACTTAGCGGAAACTTTGTCATTTATGATTTTTAAATGCTTTGGAGGATTATTAGCTAACATTTTCACAATTTGCGTGCTTTATCTTTCAATATAGGCGTGTTATCATGAGAGCTTTGTTCCTGTAGAGATTATCTCTAATATAAACAAGCCAATGCTATGTCAAGTTAAATTAAAACAATGGGCCCCCCCATTATTATCAAATAAATTTAATACGCAATCATGTTTAATATAGCTGTGGGCTGGATTTTTTTGGGGTGAATATGAATTATAATATTAATCTTTTGTACATAATAAAAAGACACATTCTTTCGTTCAAGTTTCAAATTCGCGCTAAATGAACGAAATGAAAAGTTAACTCTATGGTTTGTACAGTGCCGCCACCTATGGGCAGACAGTGGGATATGACGTCATTGACAGACATGAATTACGGAAATTAGAAATGGCTGCGATGGGTAGTGGACGGGGAACGATGGATTCCCAAAATCAAGTGCAAAGTGATACTGTAGACCGTTTAAAATTGCTTTATCCTAATGTGAACGAAGATGAGACACCTTTACCTAGAGCGTGGAGTACCAAGGACAAATTCAGCTACATCGGTTTATCGCAAAATAATCTCCGAGTCCATTACAAAGGTAAGAACTTTCAAGGTTTGTTTATGGATAAGTAACTCGCGAAACTCTTTATCAGTTCGCTTTTTAATGATTTAGAAGTGTTCAGGAAGCTTTTTAACTGCTGTAATATATTCCGTAGTATACTGACGTGTCATAATTCTCGTCTGAGTATGGTGCTACTGCCTCGAGTCAAACAAAGAAATCAGCTGATCGTATATTTTGTGACAACAAGCTAAAATAAATGATGACTTTGCGTTTAAGTTCCGAGCGCTCATTAAGCACTGATATAATGTAATTTTGGTCAATTAATTAGTTCGTAAGCATTGTATTTTACATGTCACGATGTAACAAGGTCTCTTCTTCTATAAAATGGCAGACTAAAATGTTTTCCTAAGTGCTTGCAGATTTAATTCTGATGCTTATAGACGTAACATATGTTTAATTAACTGAACATTGTTTTGTAGCTAGATATGTGTATGTACTCATCAATAAATATTTAGCTATAGAACATGCAAAATGATCTTTATAAAAATAATTGAGTCACTCAAATTACTTACTACCAAAAACTGAATGAAGCCTAAAAATAACACAATTTTGACTTGCTCTAAATAATGGCATATTTTATAAGGTAAAACTAGTATAAAGGTGAGGATATAAACCTGATTATTCATTTGAAAACACATTAATGAATGGCAAGCATTACAAATATTTTAGAAGATACTTTTTGTTAGATAATGTAAATTCTTAAGCTATATATTGCTGCACAAAAGTTTGACCATGCACAGTAAACCAATTCTATTTAATTTCATGAAATAAAAATAAGTATAATTTACACAATTGTCTTTGCAAAATTTTATTCAATATGCTCAACTAAAACTTTTGTTCCTATCATTGCTCTTTTAACAGTAACAGGTACAGACATCAACAATTGGTACATATTGTGTGCTACAATCTGTAATATTTTAGTCTAAAAAGCAAGCTAACAAAATTAGTCATTTAATCCATAGTTATTAAATTTAAATGAGCTATTTTTTTTTCTGCTGATACACCTTCATGTTATTTATTAAAATAATTTAAAACATCAATATAATTATGATTACTCAATTCTATAATGCATAAATTTATATAAAGGGTGAGAGCATTCTACTCCCACAAAGTCAATGTAATATCAAATATTAAGAAAACAATGATATGTTAGTTTTTTTGATCTTTCTCAAATGTTCACACATTCATTTACTATCCCTAACATAAACCCTGATATAATATGGTTGAAAGTTCCAGAAAACCAGACACAATAGAAACTCAATTATGCCTTGTTTTTAAAAGGACTTAAAAGGCCTTGTTTTTAAAAGGCCTTATGAGGATATTGCATGTATTTGATTAATTCTATTGAACTTGTAAGCAAATACATTTGCTGTTTGTACTACAATACACTATATTTTTAGACCTTGGTCTTATGATGCATGATTTCTATGATAAGTCTGTGGTTCAGGCTAGGTGACAGGGTGGGGGAGCCTGCATAGGATCCGCAAGGGATTCAGACTCCCCACAACTGCACCAGGTTAGCCAATACCGGGATTGTAGATGGTGTGAATCCGATTCACCACTGTCTGCTCCCCATAGAAAGTGACGGTGGGGCAATAACCTCTGAAAATAAGATGTTATGTAAAAGTTTAGTGATATGCACTTGTTAAAGTTGAATTGAAATGTATTCATTTGTTTTATATTTGCTTGACTGGTCATATCCACATTATTGTTTCATAAAATAAATTTTGCACCGGTCTTATTTATCTGTGGTTAGTGGTTGCCTTTAATTTCGTCTGTGAAAACGTACTTGAAATTTAATTAATGGCTTCAGTGGAGCACTGGTTAAGATAGGCGTGAAAGATCCAGGGTTCGACTGTCGGTTAGGTCAGTTTTAGATAATTTGTCTTTTTGACTGGGTTAACGCCATTAGTCGCATCCGTCGTGTAATGCACATATTTTTAGGAAAAACCACAATACGTGAAAAATATTGGACAACATAATACAATATATTCACCACATTTTATACATTGCTCTGATTCTGTGGTAATTTGGACTCGAGATGATTTAGGAAAGTTCCTTTGTTCATAAAGAATTAGAAAAACAACGACTACATTCCTCCTTTTAGAAGTCTCTGAAAAAGTACTCGATAAAATGTGCTTTTTTCGCTCTCCTAGGACTGAGTTGAATCAAATAAAAAACTCATACTAAGCAAATGATGAGCTGCCCACGACGTTTTTATTGGCTGCATGTGTTGCAACAGGCCACTAGCGTAGGCTGCATCGTTTGATGCAGTGGGACGTTTCGTCAGTTTGATGCCCCTTGGCTATTGTTTCAAGTGCCAGTTGCTCTATTTGCGGCTTTGGCGTAAATTGAGATACCTACAATAATATGTGCAAATATGCAAGCCTTGTTTGTTAGCCGCCAACCGTAATAGGGATTGTAATTCAGCATTTTAAAGTCCAGGCGATTGATTCGAGTAATTCGTCAAGACCGCGGGATCTTGTGTTTTGAAAAAGAAATAGGTATATGTAGTATAGCTTAAAGCTTTCCTCGGTTAATGTTCAAACAAACAAACTCTTCAGCTTTATTATTATTATTATTTATTTATTCAAGTAACAAGACTCATTTTACTTAGTTATAAAAGACTTAACCTATGTTAGTACAAACATTTATAAAACATAATGGTTAATGCACAACTCCAGCAGAAGTAGTGCTACAGTACCTCATATAGCGACAGTCAAGCCTGCTCGCTATTACAGCTAGGATGCTGTTGGGGCTGCCCCGCACACGGCGCACCAGGAAGGCGCATCGCTTCCGCATGGTCGCGAAGAAGCAGTCTACCCCTGCTTCTGCAAACATCCCCGATGCACTGCAGTTTATGATATTTATTATTTGCAGTTTATGATATCTATTACTTATGATATTAGTATAGATATGAAAAACTACAAATGTTGGTCCAAAACTCAACTTTATTAGAAACTAGCGGGCCGCCGCGTCTTCCCTCGCGTCTGATGACGCTAAATTTTAACTTTGTTTTTTACAAACTTTGTCCTGACAATTACGAACATAGCAAAGAAGTCCTATTTGGTCTATTTCTGAAGTTCTGCACAATTAAACATTTAATCATACATAGGGACAGCGGGAAGTGACTTTGTTTTATACTATGAAGTTATCAGTATACAAAAATACGAGTATATGCTCTGATACTTGCTCTACAATATGCAATGGGGACTGAGTAAAACAATAATTCTATTTAGTTTGTCAGTTAGATTTTCGAAATAAATGAAAGCGTATTTTTTGCTTAAACAAATAAATAAAAAATGATTATGATACAGCGCATCAAAGTTCAGTGGAGGGATGTTGTTACGTCACAAATTCGTAAACGCTATGTCTTAATAAATAACAAAATAAATAAAAAACGATTTTTTCATTTTTTGGTAAACTGACTGTTGGACGAAACATAATTTTTAGTCATATACCTGGAATAGGGTAAAATGTGACGTAACTACATCCCTCCACTGAACTTTGATGCGCTGTATCATAATCAATTTTTATTTATTTTGCAACATAAATATTTAAAGAACGGCATACTTCTAAAGCATTGTAGGAAGTGCTTGTAACAAATACTAGTTCACGTAACATGACAATCTACTCAACGAACCGTAATCTTGTTAGCGAAAGGTCGAACAAAATGTGCCTCCTGCCATAATGGACTGAAGGAGAGTGAGTCAGTCTGCCCGTGCTCCAGCTCGTAAAGATAAGCAGCAATTTGATATTAGATCTTATGCGCAACACATAAGGGCGGTGCAAAGTCCTAAGTACGTAGTCTGACGAGCTTTCGGAGAAATTGGTTAACTCATCCCGCTTAAAACTTATCCCGCGGGATAAGTTGTCCAGATTAAAATGTTTATTATTTTTCTTTGGTCAACTCATCCTGCTTTAAAAAAAGGTAAAATGTTTTGTATTATTTGAAATATTTGTACATTTTTGAACTTGTGTTTGGGAAAATACATAAATTATATGGAGGAAGGAATTCAGTCAATTTAATCATTCCTTTTGAATACACGAGAGTAATCATTGTTTCGTGAAAATTTTCCACATATTATTTATTTCTGTTGCTCTCACAACAAATAATAAAAACAAAATAAAATAATTATTTAAAGGGGCTCCCATATGTACCACAAACGTAAGTTTTTCGCAGTTTTTTACTCGGGTGTTAATAATGGCAACAGATAGATGCTTGAAATATTCACTGAGTTTTTAGTTACATATACTTACTTCAGAAATAAATAATTAAATTAAAATAAATATTTAACAAGGGCTCCAATTCTACAAACGTGATTTTGCTAGTTATTACATAACAGCAACAGGCAGTCGCTTGGAATATGCACATAATACTTGGTTGTTTGATGTTGTGTTACTTCAAAAATACATAAATCATTGGGACTAATGTTGAATAGGTAATGGTACGGAACCCTTCGTGCGCAAGTCCGACTCGCACTTGGCCGGTTTTTTTTTCTATTTATCCTACTACTATTATAAAGGCGAAAGTTTGTAAGTATGGATGGATGGATGTTTGTTACTCTTTCACGCAAAAACTACAGAACGGATTTGGATACAATTTGGTAGGAAGACAGATGACATACTAGATTAACATATAGGATACTTTTTATGCCGAAATAACGTGGGCGAAGTCGCGGGCAACAGCTAGTAAAATATAAAAATGGACACAAAGAAATCTCGATTCCAACTACAATAGACTTCTTTGTTAATGTGTACTCGGAGAAATGGTAGTTCAGTTGACGTGACAAAGCGATTAATTGATACTGGTCGGTAATTACAAGGAAAGAAATCGACCTTTATAATTAGCTTGACTAGACTTTAGAAGTTTATAATAAGCTTCGTATTTTTTTTGCGTTCTCCTTTTGATCTTGGTAAGTATTGTTTCCATCAATAATATCAATTGCGGTTTTAGAGTTCCTTACCCAAACGGTAAAAACCGAACCCTATTACTGAGACTTTGCTGTCAGTCTGCCCGTCCGTTTGTCACCAGGCTGTATCTTAAGAACGGTGATAGCTAGACATTTGAAATTTTCACAGATGGTGTGTTTATATCGCCACTATAACAACAAGTACTAAAAATAGAATAGAACAATATTCAGGGGGGTTCCCCACACAACTGGGTATTGTGGGGGTCTGAGTAAGATCAATGAAAATAACCTTAAATCGCAAAGCATTTAGTATTTCTTTTTAATTACTTCACGTTTCGCGCTTGCTGCTCTTCCAACTGAGCTAACGGCAAGTTATTGTTGACGAATTTTTCTGTAAGGTAATTAACCTCTTAGTCTTCGGCAATTGCCCTCTTCCGTGGACCTTTAAGATTCAAATCCTACACTGCAAGTAGAAGGATTTCTTTATTATATTAATAGAAATACTTTAAAACCCATATCTAAAGTACGCCGCCAGTGCCGAGTTCGGTCCGATCAATCTTTCAAGTCTATCCAAGTTCTGGTTGTCCTGAAGCGGCACCGGCACTGGCTAGACGGAGACGGTTGTTGACCGGCTGCACTAATACCTAGTCTAGACTGGGGGTGGGCAAGGACCTCTGGCTCTGGCTGCAATGCACCGCCTTTTGTTGTCTGGCCCCGGGTGCTCGTCTGAACCCTACAATGCCGTTATTAAACTTTTCAAATGGGGTGGAAATTTATATGTTTAGAGGTATGATTGTTTGTTTCTGGGTGTTGTACTAATATTATACGGCTGGAGATGGATGGATTATTTGTATGCTGGAAAAGTAGAATTGAAAAATTCTTTTTGTGTCTTTATCGAGGAAAGCTATAGGTTTTATATCATGCTGCGAATATTAGCAAAGTATCCATGGAAAATGTGGAATAAACGCAGGCTAGTAGGTCTAATAGTTTTTATACCATTTTTAAAAAACTCAAAAATACCAGTTGATCAACTGGTATTTTCGATGCATTCGGCTCCGTTTGCGTCTCTCCAAGGATCGTGCGTTACTTAAAACGTTTCGTCAAAGGTCTGAAGGGCGTCGCACGCACTTCGGCTGGATGGTTCGTCGATCCTTGGGTGACGAGGCCGACGACCCACACTAGACCGACGAGTTACTAGTTACTGGGACTGCTTTTTGTGTTCCAAACTACTACAATACTTCAATTTGGTTTTTTATTGCACACAAGATTTATTTTTGCTATTGTCATGTTATTATGTTCATTAGACTTATTATAAGCGTGGACTACACGCTGCGGCTTCTATACTCGTTTTTCCACATTTTCCTCTGGTTCTTCTTTTTTTATATATTGCACTTTTAATTTGATCTCATCCCACCTGATGTTAAGTGGTAATAAGGTCCTAAGTAAAGGCGACAAGTACGCCATAATAATAGCTGTTACTGGACTTGTCGCCCTCACTTTGAAGGCTTGACCCCTGCTACTAATATAGTAACCCCCTCCCCCCCCCCCAGGACACAACAACGCTGTAGTGATTGTTATTTGAGTGTCGTCGTAAGGTAGAGTTTCACCAGTGGGGTTGCTCCAGTTCAAGCGATAAATCGCTATGCCCTACCTCTCTTAGAGGTTCTTCGCTCTTATGGGTTGCAGCGTAGTGGTATGTAGCTTAAACCCTTTCACAGTAATGCAATTTTCAATTCGAACTAGTTGTTATTGAGAGGAGCGCGTTTAAACATAGAAACAATATCTTCCGATTTATAATATTAGTATAGATTCTTATAAATATTGTTAGCAACCATTTTCAATCCAATTTCTCTGAGATGCTATCATCAGATCTATTTTCCGTACCGTCGTCAAAATAGGTTCATAAAGAACGAAGTTGTCGGAGAACACTCGTGAAAAAAATATTTAGATTTAGACAAATACGGTCTAATTGAGTTAGCTCTTTGTTTGGAAGTTTGTTTAAAAATAATCTTTGAATTGCCTGAGTGATGGTTTTAGTTGAAGTTAGTGCACGAACGCTAAATGCATACAACTGCCTATACCATAAAAGTTATATCTGTTACATATTTGGAAACAGTCACAAGATTAAATTAACGCTTTAAATAACTACCTGTGAAAATGTAATTGGCACCCGATATACATTCATTAAGGAAATATTAAAATTCTGGTTGATATATTTGTGTAATCAGAAGCTGTATCTGTCATTTAAACGTTTTAGAAGGTTTTACAAGCTTTGTACAATTTTTGGACCTAATACTAATTTAATTTGATACATTTTATTATTTTTATAGTACTAAACGCCGTACTAGCGAACTTTTAATATTAGAAACAGAAATAAAAAATCGGAGGCTAACGGTTGATACAGCAGAAAAATTTGATCGCCTACGATAACTTGCGGTTAGCTCAGTTGGTAAGAGCAGCACGCGCGATACGTGATGGTCGTGGGTTCGATTCCCGCACCACAAGGGGAGATAAAATTTTTCTGTTTCTAATATTTAATTTGATACAGTTTAATACCTACCTTACTTCAAGGTTCCAGTCCCTGATTTGATTGAAAATGTCATCACTACACTACGTAGTACTTTAGTTACTTCGTAAGCTTAACCGCAATATTGGGAGGTTTAGGTGCCGGGTTTACGCAGAATATTAATGAGAAGACGGTGCCACTTACATTAACGTTGCCTCTCGTATGTATGTCTCAAGTTGTTACACGAAGCAACTTCTCTATCAGGGTTTTCATCAGTGTATCTGCTGTGATTGGTGCTTTTTGAGGTAGATGTGGAAATAGTCTCCTGGAGGATGTATCCTTTATCCTATATAATAAATATCCAAATATCCTATACAATTATGGCGTATTTTGATGCAGCGCTGGTCGCCGTATCTACTCTGCCTCAGGTTTCCGAAGAATACCAGCGTCGTGGTGCGCACAGCGTCACCATGTACGAACAGTACCTAATAAATATTTTTCTTTCTTTCTTTCTTTCTATAATGATGAGATTTCAGGATCCAAGAATTTCTATCTGGTCCCAACGTCATCGTAAACTGAGTACGCCTTCACAATCCTAGAAGTTCTGCCATTTCATACTCAAAGTGATCTAGACCACAGCGATCAAATATAATGCCGCTACTGCGCCACAAGCACACACCTATTGACCATGGGTTAACTGATAGAAATCGTTATCGTTAAAATAAATTGCTCGAAAACACGTGTGTCTATCATTCGATACAAATCAAATAAATTCAAACTTTATTTAATGAAGTTAGATATAACACATTAATCTTTATTGAATACAATGCAAAGTTACTATTGCGGGTTTGGAACCTATTCTACCTAGCAGGTACCGGTAAGAAGCTCAGTAGATTTGTTACAGTGACTGTATCTAACTTATTGCTATGTGTATTTCACTTTGGCCCAAGTCATATTAGTTTTGTTTTGGTGAGTGAAGAATAATTTAAGTAAGTATTTATTTAGAAGAGGAAAGCTAGAGTATACCAGCTTACAAAAGGTGCCACCTGTTCAGAAGCTTATTGAAGGAAATGTACAGTTTCTTGAAAGAAACTGTTAATATTTGCGCTGACATCAGTTTGCAGGAGCGAATTATATGAAGTGATGCAGTGGGTTTCCGGCCCCATTCGTAATTTACCTCGGCTTTGCTGTGTAATGCCACCATTCGCAAATAATAATGAGTTCGTCAAGTAAAGTAAAATGAAGATCATTTCGTCACCATAGCGACAGGGGTTTTGCCTCAAAAAAGTAAGAATTACACATTGGCCTTTTTGAAATCCGATAGGTACGGGATCTAAATTTATTTTGGATTCTTGCGAATATTGCAATGCCTAAAACGCTTTTATCGTTGTGATATGTTTGCGGCAAAAATGCGTGACATTTTATGTTTACTTCGTCAATATCGGTAGCGGTCGGTTTGAAAGCAGTGTGCCAGTTTTCCCACCGTTCCCCGCATCTTACCGCATTATGCCTGGGGCTTAGTAGCGGCCGATTATATTGATATACTCTGGTTTTGACACGGATAGAGCAAGCGGAGACATGCTCTACTAGCATACGCAATCCGTAAATTTTCCGCATGAGACGACAAAAGTTTCGGTACCCTTGATTGGCTTACAGCCCTGTACTCGTATTTTCAGCAACAGAAAGTTAAAATTCAGCAGTAGAGAGTTGCAACCATCCCTGACTCAATCAAGTAGTCCACGGTTATAGTTAAATAAAATGCAATGTAGGGTTCATTTTGAGATTTGCCCACCATAAAGGTACCTATTGACTTTAAAAGATTGCTTTCTAGCAATAAGACCGCCTAAATTTTACTTAATTATGTCTGTAAAACCAATTTCTGTAAATGTTTCTGTGCAATAAAGTGTATCTATCTATCTAAAGCCAAGTTTGCCAACTTATTAACATTGAAATCTGTTGAGTGGTGTTTACGTGCATGTATAATAAAAAAACATACATGCATATATTATTACAAACATTCAGGATTATTATATTTTTCGCGTTTATATTACTGTAGGACGTGATATTTTCAAGTAGGTAATTTCTATATTTCAGGAATCGGTTACGTCAATAATAATTCGAATTGGTCCCTAAAAGACGAAGTGACGCATAAATCTAGGCCAATTTGTGTCATTTTCATATCTCGTTAACGATCTGGTTGCTAGATGCCTGTGGTGGATTTACCGGGCACTAATAGCTTCCAAATCTATTTATGATATCTATTGGATCCTTGCCTGTGACCATAGCCGCTTACGCAGTGATGCTTAAGTTTCGGTACTTCGCCTCCACAATCGTAAAATTGTCATTGCCATTATCGTCGTCAACTATTTCCTCTTCCTTAAGGGTTAGTACCACCTAGTTTGACCGTAACTATCGAGTTTCTTGCCGGTTCTACTCGATATCATCATTCTGAACACCGCGGTAGTTTAACTTAATCTGAAGAATGGTTTTTAAAGTTTACAAGAATAAATACATTTTCTATTTTATGTAAAACTAAATTTTGTTAATGTTTTGTGCAATAAAGTATAAATATCTATTGACTTGTGATGATGTGTAAGTAAAAAGGTGGTTTTCGTTCACAGATGACGTTGTCTTTATCATCGATATGCTTGTTTCACACGATTATGACAATCACTTAATCGTAGACTTTTCTTTCTTCTTCTAATACGTATCATGGTTGTGCATCAATTACAAAGAGGAAATTAGGAGTCTACTACCATAATGATCCTGATTTGACGGGGCTGGCTATTATATTGGAGCGATTGCCATTTAACCTGCTTGACTCTTATAAGTAAGACTAGTTCAATTTGGATAATAACCAATGGCTCAATGTTCCTTCACGCACGGAATCATTGTTCTTACCAGACCATCAGGTGGTTCAAGCTTACAATGTTCTGGTAAAACCTGATAAAGTGAAAGTTTCTCCGCGTGATTCGGACTGTACCACGGAAGCATTGGTTCCTTGGCCATGGACTGTTTATTTTTGATTCAAGTGTTTTCTGTTACCAGACAGTTGGGCATAGACAATGATGTTAGAGAAGTTCTTTTTTACTAGCAGCCCTTCGCAGCACACGCGTATTATCCTCTTTTTTTTTTAACTGATTTTACGTCAGTAGGAGATTACTCGCAACGTAATGTTATATAGCCCAAAGCTTTCCTCGAGAAATGTACTATTCACAAAGAGGTTTTTCAATTCGAGCCAGTAGTTTCTGTAATTAGTGCATTCAATCATACTCTTCAGCTTTGTAATATTATTATAGATATTTATTTAATTAAAAAGGATAACCAACAAAACCTACCATTAAAAGCCTGTTATAACAAGATTACTTAATCTAAGTGTTCTTATCGTGTCTAAATTATAGGTTACCATGACATGCGATGTGTATGCTTAAAAAACATAAAATATTTAATAACTTGCTCTATCTACTATGAATTTTATTTTTATTTTAAAACTTTATTGCACAATAAAGTACAATAGGTGGACTTAATGCTATGGGCATTCTCTACCAGTCAACCTTTGGGTCATGCGGAGAGTTAGTTTATGGGTGCGGTAATAGTGACAAAGTACATAAGTAATCTAAAAAATATATAATAAACAACAATAGTAACTACCAAGCGTTACAAAAGTCATTACGGGAACTATTAAATATACATAAACATACATGTATAAATGTAATATACCAGCGGTCCCGGCGAACTTCGTTTCGCCTTAGAGAATTTTTCCAGCTTTTCTGTTAAATTTTTCAAAATTTACCAAGGATCCCTAATTTTGTAGCCTATGTCAAATTGGAAGAATGTAGAATGTACTATTGGTGAAAGAATTTAGTAAATCGGCCCAGTACTTTTTGAGCCTATTCATTGCAAACATACAAACATACAAATAGGTGCAAATCTTTCCTCTTTATAATATTAGTATTAGTATAGATACATAAAATATGAAGCCTTACTTATATTTACATAATGTTCATATATATATACATAAATATATATATATATATATATTGATAGATATATACGTAAATTTTATTAAAAAAAATAAACAAAGTAAACCAATGATGATATTAGATAAGAAGCGCATTTACGTCTCCAGTTTCCGACAAAGACGCCTGTTCAAAGCACGAGGCTGACATTTGTGCAAACACTAGACGCGTGCTCAAGGAAACAAAACATACAGATGAATGGCGTGATAAAAGCATTACCCTAAATAAACATTGGGAGGAGACGTCGTTTGCCAAAATGAAAACATAGCTGGGGTCGGAGATACTTGAGAATAACATCTTAAAAGGTCGGCTTTGGCTGGTATGCTTGTCTTAGAAATCCGACAATAGGGTACATGGCAACAATTTACTAATATACAGCCGGTTCGGAACCATCTTCAAAGATCGGCTTTGACTGTATTGCTTGTCGTATAAATCCGACAATAGGGTAGATGACTAAAAATGTCTGTTAATCCAACATTTAGTTTACCAAAAAACGTAAGACACATATTTTTTTCTTTTGTAATGTAAACAAAAATGTAAAAATAAATTGACTAATGCACAGCCGCTTCGGTGCCATCTTCGAAGGATTTCGGCCTTGACTGTATTGCTTGTCGTATAAATCCGATAATAGGGTAGATGTGCAATGATACTGACAAACTAACTATACAGTCTACCATAAAAGACATACGTCTTGGTGCAAGTTAGTAATAAGATTAGCTTTTTTTGTAAAACAAACTACTGAGTTTCTTGCCGGTATCTTCTCGGTAGTTATAGGTTCCGAACCGGAGGTAGCTTTATTTGTTTTATATAGAGACTATTCATGAGTATTACTAATGTAAACTATATGAATAAAAAATATTGACTTTGACTTTGATGAAATGTTTGGTTAAACAGATAGATAGATAGATATACTTTATTGCACAAAATCTTTACAGAAATAGGTTTTACAGAAAAATTATAGTACAATTTAGGCGGTCTTATCGCTAGAAAGCGATCTCTTCCAGACAACCTTAAGGTAGAGGAAATAGTAGATGGCGAGAAATGGGTACGGCCGTGCAACATAAATACAGTTTTTATTTTAGAATTATTTCGTAGTTTAACATGATAAACATACATAAACTCATAAATATATAACATTATAAATACATACAAATATATATATATATATATATATATATATATATATATATATATATATATATATATATATATATATATATATACAAATAAACATATTTAACATATATAAAATCAAGTAAAGAGTTTTGACTCAAAAGAAAAAATAACAATAATAATGTTAATAAGTAGGATAAGTGTATGAAAATTACTGACAACCAACATGCCCAGCTGAAATTATAGATAGAGGACATAAATTAACATTCATTAAGTGAGAGGAAGTGCGATTTAACCCTGAGTTTAAAAATGGGAAGGGTCTCAGATAATCTGATAGATAAAGGTAAAGAATTCCATAAGCGAATTGATTGGATAGTGAAGGATTGGGAATAATATTCAGAAGAATGAGTAGGAAAAGTAAGGAGAAGTTTACGGGAGGACCGCATGTCACGTTCCTGGTTGAGCTGCAAGAAACGGAATCGTTCTTTAAGATAGGGAGGAGCAAGAGGATTAAATAGAACATTAAATAGGAGAGATAAAACGTGAAGGTCACGGCGTCGACGTATAGGAAGCCATTTAAGCTGAGCTCGAAATTCAGAGACATGGTCATACTTGCGTAGGCCGAAGATGATCCCCCCCGCTGGGTTCCGCATCTTGTCGCGATGGGGGGGCTCAGTAACCCTGTGGTCCGGGACGTTGAGGCTGGCCTTGTCACCCAGCCTCCAATACCGCACAGGGTGAAGCCAAGACGGATCCCGAGCTGGGCTGCGGAGAGAAGGTGGCTCTCTGCGGCAAGCCCGCAAGGGCAGAGGTGGATCGCGGAGGAAGAGGAGGACCTCGGTGTTTCGTTGCCGGCCTCCCTGTCCTCCGCGACCTGGCAGTGGCGCGCTGCAGCGCGAGGCGCGAATCGCGTCGTGGTGGGGTCGCGGAGGAAGAGGAGGATACGGTATTACGTTTGCCGGTCTCCCTATCCTCCGCGGCCGGTGGGTCTCGGGACTTCATCTGGCTCTCGGAGGGAGAGCTGGATTGAGAGTCTCGGTGTCCACAGAGGCGGTAGGCAGCGGAGCCGCACAGCAGATCCGCTGCTGGGACCGGAGATGTCAGGCGTGGGGTAAGCCTGGCGTCCGTTACCTCGGTCCCGAGGGGGTGGGGCGTGTCAGGTGGCCTGACACGCTCCAGCTGCGTATTTGCGCAGCGAGATGGGCCGCTTGGCGGTTGGCGCTGTGGGGGAGCCTGTGTAGAATCGCAAGGAATCCCGACTCCCCCACAATTGCGCAGCGTTGGCCACCGAGGGGGTTTTAGTCGGTGCGAGCCCGACACACCACTCTCTGCTCCCCACTGAGAGTGACGGTGCGGTAGGCATTTCCCCCTCGACTAAAAAAAAAAAAAAAAAAAAAAAAGGCCGAAGATGATGCGGATACAAAAGTTTTGAAGACGCTCAAGCTTGTCAAGAAATATATCTTTAAGGTTTGAATAGCAACAGTCTGCATAATCAAGAATAGGCAATAGTAAAGCCTGCACAAGTGCAATCTTGGTGGGTATGGGTAAGAAGTTGCGTAATCTTTTAATAGACCCAGCAGATGCAAACATTAGACCCAGCAGATGCAACACAGATTAGTAAAAAATATGTAAGTCACAAATTTTTCTTTGAAATGATAATTTACTAAGATACTTCACGCAGTTTTTACATATTAGTGACGTTAAATCCCTCCGCCGAACTAGGATGCGCTGTATCATAATCAATTATTGAAACAAAAATACGTTTTATTTTAAAATTCAAACGGACGAACTAAATACCATAATTTTTACCGAATTTTCTTTCCTTTATTGGACTCTTATGTAGCGCGCATAAGATCTCATTTCGTACTGCGAGTGTTTATCTTGACTTACTGTTGACTGTATTATTTGTAGGGCCTGTTGGCCAGTGCAGCTAGTGCAGGGCGTTGACTGATGATGCGAGGGTCGCCGTGTGAATGGAGGGCTAGCCCACATTCATGGAGCCATTCACTTGACCCAAGTGTTGGTTTGAACCATGTCAATGGTGCTCATACAATAGGCACATACAATGTGTACTAAATAGATTTACAAATGATTATTACTGCTTTTGTTACAATAATTATGTATTTACCTTGTGTACTCTACACAATAATTTTGCTATGAATGTCGAATAGAAATTTGCTTTTTTTTATGAATCATTGAATTCTTTGTATATGTATGTCATTTTGGCAAATGATCGAAACTGTCAAAGTTCTTCCTACCTTTAATCACTAAACTTGTATTTTTGTTTTTGTGGATTCGTGAGCATTTCCAAAAGACTTATATATGAGAATCAATGACAAAACAGGACAAGTATGTTTTAAAAACATTGCATTTTTCTGGAACATAAGATTACGTAATAAAATCTGTCGCTCATTAACAAAATGTCAACTCATTGCAAAAAACGAAAAAGCAACAGATCATACTTATAAAACAATTAATGATCAGTCTCGACATTGTCATTAGTATAAACAATTTAAACTCGCACCGATAAGTCGCTTTGGCAAAAATACTTATCACAAGTTGTTTGATAAACATGTTTGCCTGTAAACAATAGACTTCAGCGTTAGCAAAACCTTGTTTGTTTTTAAACGAAAAATCAATTAAGAGGCGCCGTAATAGAGAACTAGATTTTTTTATCCCGTTTGTTAGATTATCCTAAAATATGGGATACGTATTTTTGCATTTTCCTCCTAATCAAAAAATAATGGCGATACATTCTCGCATGACGTCCTGATGACGATTATACCACTAGTGATAACGTAATGAGCCCCGAAAATTTTTTCTTAGTATTTTTTTTATTTATTTAGCCAATGAAAAAAAACGTGTCTAATATTTTTTTAATAACTATTTAACGAACAAAAACAATCTGGTGTTTTTGAACCAGTCAGCTCCCCTGTTTCAATTTGATGTTTACGAATTGCGACGTGTTACGTTTGTGCGATGAATTTCTGTCGCGACTCGCTATTACCCCCGGGGCTGTAAGGGCATCCATATAACTAATGAGGTCGTGTAACTTGAAGGGTGAACGTACAGCGATAATTCCTCCTTTGTCTATAGTTTGACTATGCTATATTCTTGTTGCAGTTTTACGGGAATGTTTTCATAGAGATGATCTTGTTTCATTTAGTCCGCCAGACTTACAAAATACAATGAAAACCTATTTTTTGTTTCAGCGAATAAATTAAATTTATGATGATGCATCGCATCAAAAGTTCAGTGGCCACACCCCGAGTTTACGTCACTAATTCGTATACTATACTATACGGACGTTTACTTTGCCTGTAGAGTTCCAAGAAACCGAAATATACTCAATTTAGTCGACACTCGTAAATGTAGCTTTTGTTGTTGTTACAATATTACGCAGTATTTATTAATTAACACTGTACTCATGATGATAAATCCGAAAGAAAAGCTGTGAACTTAGTAGGTAAACCAAAAATTAAATGATTTGCTTTGCAAAAAGATTCATAGGAATTTCGTTTTCAACTCTTTTAGGTCCAATAAATAATATGTTTCGTCTGAAATTGATACTTACAAAAGTAAATATAGGGCAAACCCTGCTTAAAATAATGTTACAGTTCAAATTGATTACTTGGTTAATTATTTTGATGAACCCTTGTCATTGTGTGTGCTCGATGAACCGTGGCACACAATTTGCCTGCTCCCTTTGGTAATTGGTTAGTAATGCCTTCTATTCCATTGTTCTGTTGTCTTGCTTCACCCGTGTGTCTCTGTTATTTACAGCATGCTTTATACTAATGTATATTCAATTGCATATTAACATTTTACATCATGTCTGTGCCTGTTCCTGGGTGAACTAGGTCACAAGCTTTATCATATCTTCCAAGTCTTAACAAGACACTGATCGTTTATGTTAGGCAGTTGTTTTTAAATCATCTATGAAATGTAAAAGTGATTTTAATCTATTTATTCGTATGCTCACTTTATCCGTACTTATTCGTAGAATCTTTATAATATTATGTGTTATTTAATTTACTTTTGTCTCTTTTGTTGCATGGTCGTGTCCATTCTTATTATCTGCTACTTTCTGTATTTGGTGGATACCGGACGCCTAAATTGTACCATAATTTGCCAATTTTTGTAAATGTTTTGTGTCGCGATGAATCCGGTGTGTCTATGAATCAGAACTCGACAGTCATTGCCTATAGTATTGAATAGAACAATACTGTTTCATTTTCCTATGCGATAACACTTTACCCTAGTTAGACGTTTTTCTGTTAGCCAACCGCGAATAATACCTACGCATTCTAATAGTTATCGTGTTGATTATAAGAGCGGCATAGCGTAGTGTCACGGCACGTTGCCAAATGTTACATGTTTAGATCGAAAGCCACGGTTAATCTATCCGTTGCTGTTTATAGTTTCCTGAATAATTCCATCTCCCTTAGTTCTACACGTGCTGGTGATATATTGCCACTTGTGGTCTCCGTAAATGCGAACCCACGCATGGATATTCTTTTGCGTCGTAAGGGACAAAGGAATATCAGAGGCCCTATACATAGAAACGCTGCAGAAGGGCCGCCCTTGCTTTCGAAATGGTACCGAAATGGTGCATCTACTAACTGGGTCAAGCTCGCTTGCGTCGGGTCGCCACGTGCTCCCCCCCGCTGCCTATCCTCACATTCGTGCTCCCTCCGTTGGCAAATACGACTTGTTTTGAGCGCAACAAGGTCTAGTTTGCATCGCGGAAACCCGCACAATCGACCTTGTCGAAGAGTTGGTATACACTTCTTTTCCCGTCGATGTTTGGATGTCAACTCTAGATTTCGACGATAAAGTTGACAATGGCTCGGCGGATTGTTCACTTGTAATTAACAATGGCTCGTTCATAGCAAGGAAGGCTGTTGGGCTGCGTTGTTTTATTTAGTGACAGTATGGTGTATTTGCATTTTAAATTCAGGAGCGGAACTTGGTTGAACTTTGTCGTCAGATAAATATTTACTCAGCTACATATTTTGTACAAAAATATAGATATGATATGGTTACATTATCATTTGTAAATTCTAATCCTCAAATGTAAATTTTCTGGACGTAATCCTGTAGCAAAATATTTATTACAAGAATTCCAACAAAAATACTAACTGCAGAAGTGAAGAGAATTTTGAATCCAATGCTCGAAATATTAGGAACAGTAAGTGAAAGTTTGTTTTGGACTCGTGACCGACTCGCCCGAATACGATTACCATTCCATTTACCGTCTTCTGTTTACTGACTGCATCGGATATTTTACGGATAGCCTCACACAGACGTGTATCCTTTGTGTTACCTTAGTTACGAGGCCCCTTGCCTTTCAGTAAATAAGGGGGCGCCTTGGAAGCAGCTCGTGAAATGTAATCTATAGCTTCCGCATCCATAACCACATTCCTACAGAGACGGGGATCCGGAGATTTCAGAGGGTCTTCACGCTCAATAAAGTGTGCAACACTAGCTGCGGATGTGTGAATTTATTGATTTCTGGCAATATTAAAAATAACATGCTTGTTCATATGGATCGAATTTCGAGAAAGTGCTGCTCAAGAGTTAATTCATAGTGCATTTTGTTCCTCGACCCAAATGTAATCTTTAAACCGGAGATTGGTTAGAATTATTTATTTATTTACAAAATTTACTCTTTTCTTGCAATAACGTTATAAATTAGTAATTAAACCATTAATTAGGTGTTTTAACGTAATACAAGTAAAGTTAGCGGTAATAACTGTTACTGATATGATTTAACTATGTCGATAATGGATATGAGAGTTGACAGCTCTTAAATCGTCAGTTTCTTTTAAAGTTAAGTTAGTATTGACTAATACTGACCCTAATATATAATAATAATCTTTGAAATTTCCATGACGTAATCGGTGTAATACGGTACGTTTGACGTTTTAAACTTAGTGTAGAAAAAAAATAAGATTTTTTTCGGAATGCTGCAAGTAGGCCTTCTTAAGTAAATGTATTATTTCGTTCAGTCTTATAAACATAATGAATCTGACTTCTGAAAAGAAAGGAGTTCGAGATAATAATGACGTAATTTTTTTCTAATTGCATCAAACGTATTTGTCGAACAGAACAAAGTAATTCTATTATCGTCTGCAGAAACAATTAGGTCAAACCTTACCAATGCCGGGTCAAGTTCGATTCACCTACTCAGCTACTTTTTCACGGTAAATGCTAAGATTGCTAAGGAATCCAATTCTTATAACACCCCTGGCATACGAACGAAAACAGCCTGCAGGGGAACGTCGCGACGATTTGCAGAGCCAGCTAGCATGACCTCCGTTTTATCGGAAATCTCTGTCTGCGGCAAAGGGATACAAGAATTTGTTGGGGTCTTTGTAAACTGACGAACATTACCTCACTCTGCGCATTGATGTTTTTCTCCCGTTTCTTACTGCCTCAAGTCACGGCAGTCGGATCTAAATCCGTTTTAACTTTTATGCTAAACTATCGATTACTTGTTTTGTCGCTGAACTTGATTGTTAGAAATCAGATTGTCCTATGGGGACTGGTCTGCTCCAGCGTACCTCTCGAAAATGATATTGAGTATTTGATCGTTTCATCACTTTTCAAAACAAAATTATACGACGGGATCCAAAGTGAGCAACACATAGCAATAAGTTAGAAACTCCTACTGTAACTATAAGCTTCTTACCGGAGTTTTGCTAGTTATAGGTTCCGAGCTGGCAGTAGAATTACTTTGCGTTGTATTCAATAACGATATGACATAATTAATTTTGATTGACATATAAAATAAGAAAGTATTCTCGTAAAAAAAAACACGAGGCAAGTGGCGGGCAACAGTTAGTAGTTAAAAAATGCAATGAATAGAACCCTATAACACTAATTCTTTAGCAGCATTAAACTCGCGTGTAGACAAAATAATAGGTGTTTAAACAAAGTTTCGAGATACATTCTAGACGCTCTCCAACAATGTTGATAAACTTTTGCTAAAAAAATACGAGGCTTAAAAGTTTACTTCCTTTGTTTAACTCTGTTCTATAAGAAACGTCATTAATATTGGTGTAAGAATTGATTGCTAGTAGCCGATATGAAACCTCATCTCGTGTGTGATTGATTAAGTCAATTCATGACGAGTGTATTACATTACGTATCAATATTATGTCTCCTTGGCTCTCTTGGCTAGTCCCGTAACAGACTTGATGCATGTGGTGTGGAATATAAATTCATTGTCGTCCAGCAGCGCGTGCTCAGACTGTCACGTTGTTTTGTTCAAATTTTCATGGTTACAAAACGGAATACCGTATGCTTGATGCCAGGCGCCCGGATAAAGCGAGACATGGTTAGGTTTTTTGCTGGTGTATATCCGAAAATATAGTGTTCGGCTTGTCTCATAAGTGTTACGGATGTAATTTGTATGAAAAAATAAGATTTGACTTTCGGAGACGGCTTTTGATTGAATAATGCAATATTTTTTTTTCAAGTTATTATAAACCGCTCCAAGAAAATAATATGAATGCGGATTATATGAAAAAAAAAATGTATTTTTTTATTACAGTCAAATAGCCTATGTCAATAGTATATATTTTATTGTCTATTTTTTTTACGAGCTAGCGAGGACGTGCCCAGGCGAGTCGACTGTCGGTTGCGGGTTCACGATTTCATCAGAATTTAACAAGATTTAGTAAATATTATATTTGAAAACATCACTTACGGTTGCGGGGCTAGACACAAGTACACTAGTGACGATTTCCTTGTAAGACAGTGTAGAAGTAAAGTAGAGTATAATATATGCGCCTTTCGATGAACTTATACTTCTACATATCTTATCAGAATAATTGCTATTGTTTTGACTGCAATTATTTGATACGGCCAAACACGTTTAAAACTGTTTATTTCAAAACATTATAATATGTAAAATGTTCTTTAAAATATTCTCATTTTTACTTATGAGATTTAGTAGGGATTTTTACTGAACTCGAGCGACAACATTGATAGTTGTAGAATTTAGTAAGAGTGTGTAATTTTTTTTACATATAAGCAAAAATAATTTAGGAATTTCGATTATAAATATATTAATAAATTGTTTATTGTAAAAATATATAAACGCGCGGTACGTGAAGGTCGTTGGATTCGAATCACACATCGAAACGGGAGATTAAATTTTTCTGTTTTCAAATATTCGAGTGGAAATGTAATTTAAGAGAATAATAAAGCTTTATCATTACCTTTTTAATTTTCTTGTTTATCTAATAACGTTGTGAACCCTGTTCATGTTGAAGTCCATTCAATTTGCAATTATAATGCCGGGCTGACATTTGTTTCTTATCAACTATCGTACGATCTGACTCGACGTTTCAATGCCCCTCCTCGTCAGTGCTGGAGTAGGCTTTGAATAAAATATTTATTCAAAATTAGAGAGTATACTTATATTTTCATAATGTAAAGATATACATATAAAATAAATAAACAAACAAATTAGATTAATAAAGTAAATGGATTCAGCAATTGACAAATGTATGTACTATTCAGAGATTCAGAGAAGTATATACGAAATTTTATTTCGAAAAATCCCTTAGAGCGTTTTGAAGCCGGATGGCTTGTAAAAGCACAGTAAAAGACTTGGAGAAAAAGTCACTATGATTTTATTTAAACCCGAGTCTCTTTTATCTCTTCTGTGGCATTATTCGTTTAAAGAAACATAGTTTATGCGACGCCAAAACATCCTTGGGTGAAGCTATAAAGTGATCCTTGACATGTATTCGCCAATAGCCATTTACCTTCGGCACGATATCTTTCAAGGATTATTTTATTATTCAAGTTTGTTTGTTTGTACTTGTTACGTCCCGTTCACGATTGCATAACGCTTCGAGGTCGATTCGAGATTTATCTTAACGTTCGCCCGCGTGCTCCCGAGTGGGTTGATCATTTCAAGTCTTTATTTGATTGCATAATTTATGGTGATTGTTGACCTGTGAGACATCTATGTAAAGAGTTTGTTTTCAGGAACTACTGTTTCGAATTTAAAAAATATTCGTGTTGGTTAGTCCATTTATCGAGGAAGGCTATCCATACTAATATTATAAATGCGAAAGTAACTCTTTCTGTCTGTCTGTCCGTCTGTTACTCTTTCACGCCTAAACGGCTGAACGGATTTTGATGAAATTTGGTATAGGTATACGTTGAATCTCAAGAACGGACATAGGCTACTTTTTATTAAAAAATAAGGGGGGGATGGGGGTAATACTACCTTTGAAAGTTTATATGGAAAAATGTTTATTTTTGAAGTTAGAGATATGAAATTTGGCACAAATATAGCTCGATACTTGGATTAAAATATAGACTACTTTTTGTTTCGAATATTAGGGGAGAAAGGGGTAAAACCGACCATGAAAGGATGTAGTCCACGCGAACGAAGTCGCGGGCACAGCTAGTAGGTTATATAACATCACGCTGCGATCAATGGGAGCGAAAAACCAGTGGAAAATTGTGGGAAAAGCAGTGATAGTACAGTCAGCATCATTAGTTTGTATACACCTCTGTACTTTGTCACATTAAAGCTCTGTCAAATAGTACGTAATCGCGTCAGTTAACGTAATGTGACAAGGTACTGAGTTGTATACGAACTAATGATGCTGATTGTATGTGTGCCGCGACGAGTCGCTAGCAACTTATATATGTATTTAAATGAAAAAATTTGAGGGCATTGTGTATTGTATGCCTGTGTTCAGTAGGTATAATGGACTAGGTATTGAAATGGTTCATCTGTACTAATATTATAAAGAGGAAAGATTTGTATCTATTTCTGTATGTTTGTAATGAATAGGCTTAAAAATTACTGGGCTGGGCCCGTTTAAAAAATTTCACCAATTGAGTGCTACATTCTTCCAATTTGACATAGGCTACAAAATTAGGGATCCTTGGTAAAATTTGAAAAATTTCAACAGAAAAGCGGGAAAAATTCTCAAAGGCGAAACGAAGTTCGCCGGGACAGCTAGTTAGAAAATAAGATAAGTTAATCCTATTTTTGGTGTGGCGTAGGTATAATATAGTTACGGTCGATCAACAATTTGGTCTTACAGTTTAATAAAACTTTTTTTGTATATAAAAATAGGCTCTCGTTTGACCAATATATTTGCTTTATAAAAGGCATAGATGTGGTCTACTTGTAAAACAGTCAAAGAGTTATCAAAGGAAAATGAATTTAATTGTTTTATTTATCACCATATGTTATTTTACATGACTTTGAATCCATTTATTCTGTTTATCCCTTTCACTTTTATCTGTTCATCGTTATTATTAATTACCTGCATTTAATTATATTTAGTTGTTATTTTTAAATCGCGAAATGAAACAACAGTTACCAATGTGCATACAGATGGTTTATTTACAGGCATATAGTATGGTTTTAATTAAATTAGCTTGAATCGGCCATATCTAACCAGTCCAGTTTTACTTACTTTGTTCAAATGAATGGGATTATCAGTCGAAAAAAGTCTGTTATAAAGCTCTCAACTCCATTTTATGTTTATAAATAAACAAAAAATAACAGTTCAAAAAAATTATACGTCACTGTCCAAGCACTACAGTATATCTATCGTAAACTAGCGACCTGCCCCGGCTTCGCACGGATGTAATGTAAATACTTAGAAATATTGGCTTTTCTATTCTTTATTACACAAAAAACCTTCCTATGGAATCACTCTTATCCATCAAAAAATACTGCATCAAAATCCGTTGCGTAGTTTTAAAGATTTAAGCGTACAAAGGGATATAGGGACAGAAAAAGCAACTTTGTTTTATACTATGTAGTGATAAACACAGCAAAATGTGATAAACATCAATACGAGATGACGTCCGTAAGTTGTTACATATATCGCAGCTAAATATTGTATGTGTTAAAAGTGACTAACGAGATTGAAGTCTCTGAAATTGTACAGAATGCGTATTGTATCGTAGCTCTTGGGGGGTGCTACATTAGTAGCAGGGGTCAAGCCTTAAGCTAGGCCCTCATTACCACTTAACATCAGGTGGGATGAGGTCAATCTTGAAGAGCAATATAAAAAAAATAAAAAAATTGACTCATTGAAATTTGTGAAAATTCCGAATCAATTTTATAAGTATATAAAGTTCAATATCCATTAGCAAATGCTAACAGAACACGGTAGTTGTATGTGTCGTGTGTGTGCTGGCTGACTACTGATTGACCAGTCGTGACTGCAGTGTGCGATCAAGAACACGTCAGACTATACTTTGGACTTTGCACCGCCCTTATGTCATACGCATAAGAACTAATATAGAACTACAAGTGTTTATCTTAACGTGCTGTTGACTGTATTACTAGCACACTGCGTAAATGGTCATGTTCCACTGTTTGCAAATCTCGCTGAACCTTACCAACATCTTATGTCGCTGTTTCTCTCTTAAAATGTCTATAGGTTTAGCCTTTTATAAGATTGTAATAGACATGTAAATTAATTTCATAAATCAGTTTTAAGACTAACTAATGTAGTGGTGAAAAGAGACCTAAGTATTCTTTAAGAAAATCAACCCATTTCCATGCTAATTTGGTCATTAATATAGAAGAAGAGACCTTCATCAAACTTCGCCCACAGAATCGTGACCAACGGTACATCACACAACGGTTTCCTATGACAACGTCCATAATAATTACGATTGTAACGTATTCATAGAGCATTTCGATGTAACATGTTATACAATATAAAGTCATCGTGTCCGATAGATGTAAGCTAATGTTACGATAGCTTTAGAGTAGTTGTATTCGGCTCCATAGCACCACTTTGCTCTAAATGCTCGTGTGTCGGTAGTCAGGATGTGCATGACGTACTCACAAAGCATTCCACTGACGCTGCGCTTTCCACTGCGGCTTGTGGCCCACGTCCCGCGTTAAGACATCTAATAGCAGAAGCGATGTAATGACACTTTAACGGGAATCGAAGATCGCCGAGCAACCAGACGCGTAAGTGGTGTATGGGGCCCGACTGTGGATCTGTTTAATGGATGGATGTTTTCTCTATTTGTTGTAAGGTGGGACGCAGGGCCCGGGCCGAAGACCCCACCTGCCCTACCTCCACTTACGCTTCTGGATGTATCGTACGTGAACACACGACTAGAATTAGCTAAATATTTATGTGCTTAGAGCGACAATCCAACCGGAGTGGCCGTTGCGCCGAATTTTGTATATCTGCCAACGTGCTCGATGTGAGAGAGTTTAAACGAAATAACGTTCTATCTGAAATCGGGACGTGTTCAATAAAATGGCAATACGCATTGGTGTACGACTTTTCTTGATAAAATAATCGTTCTGAAAGTACGGAAAAGTCCGTGCTTTTTAGCAATGCTTACCTTTTTAAAAACTTCAGAAATGAATTGGATTAACTTCCATCTGTTGCCAAAAAATCAATCAACATTACTTAGGGTTTAAGTAATGTTGTTCAATGGCTAAAGTCGTGGATTAGGACCAAGGTTGACTGATTCGTCTGCCAAATTCCCCTCCAGTTTGGATTGATTATCTAAGCGTGCTAATAACCAGGGCTGATGCGCAAGCGTTGCCATGTCCAGTTGCGAATTTATAATGATGGTTTGATTCAACGGCCATGAATACAAACATGAAGGCGTAGCGTTGCGTGTGCGCACGCCAAACCGGTCCATCAAAATAAACATGAGTTTCTTCGACAACTCCATCGATGCTTTGCGCAAAGATACGATTTGATGCTCTGTTTATTAGCAATCAGTTTAAATACTGTGTTTTATGTTAAGATCTCTTACTGTGCATTATTATACCTCAATTTACCTTTTCTTTGGTTGTATTTTGCGTAAGATATAGAAGGATTCAGTAAAGAGATTGATGTTTCATTCAAAACCTCTTGTCTATGGCCATCTTTGCGAAACACAACCAATTAAGTCAAGTGATTCATCACTATTATTAAATAAATTCGTAGTGTTCTCTACAGTGCATGTGTTGATATATATTAATAACCCTTCTTAGTTGTGTGTTTGTGGTTAGCTATTAACTTCAAGACTAACAGCTAATTAATATGTTAATTACGCTTCATACTTTTCATTACTTTTATTCTAAATCGATCTGATTTCCTTATCTTGTAGTTGCTTAGGATATTTGAGTAAGTTCTACAATTTCGTCGTAGAATTTGTTATGTTTCTTATAATATCTTATTGTTCTTTGAATTCCTAGATTTAATTTGATCGATCATTGCCAGCCGAATCCTGATCTGCATGTTCAGATGATCAGATTATACTTACATATTACTCCGAAAGATTACTCAATTGGTTGTTGTTGGTACCAAATTCTCAATCCGGCATATCGTCAACTTGACAAGCGGAATTACGTTTAAAAACACGCTGGGATGGTATCAGGCGTATATAGCATCCTTGTGTTTTGTTTAGGCATCTTTATTAGGTAAATAATGTCTTTTCGTGAAACAGTTGCTGATTTTGACATAAAAAAAAACAATTGCTCCAAAAAAAAGCCCTCATATGTATTGGGCATTGTCGCGTTAGATGGTCACCGATTGGTTGTTTTGTCGTGACGCATCAAAATGTCAACATGGGTACGGTCGCCCATAAAGTGGCCCGCCATTATTTTCAAAACTTGTTTTGTAATTGCAATAACCGTAAGGATACTCTTTGTTTGGTTACATGGTTATAATGATCTGAAGATTATTTATGCTTACGTTAGGCTGGGGGGGATTTTACGATGAGTATTCCAAGGCAATTGAGTAAATATTAGTTTATTTAACATATGGTTTTAGCTGCAGTTAGATTTGCATGCCTCAATATGACTTGCCTTCCTCTTGTTACTGATAGTTATTATATGAACGTATGTAGATCATTACGCTAAGATTGTATGCACGTCTATATGTAGAAGTTCCTGTAGAAAACTATGAGAAATATTTATCTATCCTTAACCGGAAAACAAATTTTAGTTCTATCTATTCCTATTCCTGTTATATTTGTGGTTTGAACATCCCTTTTTTATGGTAATTTGTCACTCTGATATTTGGCAGCTGTTCTCGTTACATCATATTGCCGACTCATTTGAAGTCTACCTGTTGGATGTAACAAATTGCTTTGCGTTTCTTGACGGGCTTACCTACAAATGTGATATCACATCTTAGAATATCTTTACTTTGTTGTGGTTAAACACAGATGATATTAAATATATATCACCTAATCACCTTGTTTGCATTTCAACAACTTTCGTTAATATTTTTTATCAAACCTGAAGGTCATAATATCAATGTGATTAATTTATGTACAACCTGCAAACTAAACTCTCCGGTATTCTTTTATTTACGTTTCGAGATCTCTGTATCTGATTAAAAGGATTAAGATTTATGTTATTATAATCTATTATCTTCTACTTTATATCCATTTATAAATTTTAATATGAAATATAAAGCAGCAGTGTAAAATATGTAAACATCATTCACTGAGTATTAGCATTGTCAAGAGTCTGTCAACATAGTGATTTTACCCAACTATTCTAGTCGGAAGATTATTTAGGGAACTGGTGTGTTTGCTTATAATAAAAGAAAGTAATAAAAATACAGACTTAAAGAAAAGACACACAGTTTAAAAGTAGAATAAAAGGTCTCCTAAAAACGAACTGTAACACCAACCTATTGCAGACTATGTTTCTATAGGGGTGCACATCAGATAAGTCCTCGTTCTTCAAAATGCCAATCAGCAGAAATGGGTTTCTTCCTGCGACTAAGTCTGACCCCACATGAGCGTAGGCGTTCTTGAAGCGTATTGTCGTGGACGCCGCTGATCTCAGCGTCAGCACTCACAAAGCTCTCTAGTAAAACGCGTCGCGCTCGCGGCGTTCGCGTCGATTGCACGCTCGAGGAACGCGAACGCCCTATGTAGGGTCCCGACATGTGGCGTTGGGGTGATGAGGTATTGTGAGCGTACACTAATCGTGGTGATTCAGGCGAGCCTATGACCAAGCTCGAGCGGTTTCCGCATGCGGCGCATCGCAGGTGCAGTGGGGGCAACGGTCCAGTAACGATGGTGGCTAATTCGGTCCGAGCGCGAATGTCCGCCGTTCGCCGACATTGTTCTAGCAGGTCTGCATAATGATACCGTTATAATGAGAAATCTAGCTGCAGTCTGAGTCAGGAACACCGTTGGTCAGGCTTGGGGCTACTAAATAAAAAGATGCCTTTACTTCAGGGCATTGGTTGAGCATGAGAAATAAATGAGAACATTCACCATGTCGATGCAACATGTAAATTTTACAACTTACTTCACCTCCTACTAGACTTGAACTCTCTGCAGCAATCAGTTAATTGTCTAGTTGGATGTCGTTCTAAATTAAAACGTTGCTCAGAATCTAAATCGTAATTCAAAAAAGTAATTGACCTGATAAGTACCTAATAAAACTTTGAGAGTTAATGACGACTATTAACAGATTTAAGTGTTAGTTTAGTACAAATTGTCTTATTACCAGAATAGAGGTATCAATTAACGAAAAATTTCTGGTCATTAAAGTCCAGGTTACGGGCTCAGAAACACTATACATAGTTTACAATTCCACTGAAAAGAATAACCCGTGTTGTTCCGGCCTCGAGCTGTACCTTGACATTTGTTTAACGTTTGAATTGAATGTTAGATGCGCTTGGGTAGCCGCCAACACATAGTGTGTGTACCTACTTTATCCTTAGATTGGATGAGTATTTTTCTTCAAGAGTTCTTGCTTCTCTGTGGTTAAGTTCAGTAGTGAGCTCAATTTTCTTGTTTTAGTTGATTATGTGAAAGAAATTTTGTAATTTCTGTGCCTTCCGTAATGTTTCAATAAAATGCTTTATGAATCTTCTCTATAATCGCATTTGAAATAGAGCACTAAGTAACTTGGGGAAGATTCAAATTCACTGCTGTTTGCAATAATGTTGCCAGATATGTTTACCGTCTTATGTCTCATCATACCATCCACATTCTTGAGTGATGCACTAGTTTTCTGATTCAATATCTAAAGTGTACTCCCGAGATAAGATTGGTATTTAATGCCGATATTACTTGATGACTTTTGCCCTCTATGGGGATAAGAGGTTAGGGTAAATTGCTTTCTGTGACTCGGTTCTGTGTCAAGTGAAAGTACGACCCCCTGGGTCATTCTGATTAAAAGTCAGTCGTGCCAGGTACAAATAAATACAGAAACGGGATAAACGTGCTTAAAACTTTGTGTTGTCGTATCGAGATTAACACGCAACACATAAAGTATAGCGGGAATAGGTAGCACAATGGCTTACGGCTTTCGTAATCGATGTTTGATCACACAAACATAGTCTTTGAACAATGGGTCAAGTTCTCTCTGCTTAGGAAGGCGTGTTAAGCCTTTGATCTTTGATTTAGCACGATTGCAGTCGTTATTCACACCTCTATGAATAGTGGTTTGATTGAAAATTGTATATAAATGACACAAATCACTATTTCCTTTATGAATCCAAACTCTGTTTTGATTGCAGCTTCAAATACAGACTATTCATTCTAGCCTTTAATGAGCCCAAGTATTGTTCCGTTAAAAGTTCAGAAGGCAATTGCAGTCCAAGCTTAATTGTCCGCATCATAAAAGAATTCAGAAGTGTTTTATGCAGAAAAATGGAAAATGAACAATGTAAAATGCCTAGTCTTCCGTTGGTAGGACGGAATGAAATCGTGTAATATTAGTGCAATGCTGGCGGAAAATCACGGCTTTCAATGGGCAGTTCATGATAAATTCCAACTTATCTTACCAAACTAAATGCCTTAGTTAGAGCAATTGTACTTTGAGATTATGCTATTAAAAGCAGACAAAGCAATTGCCATTAAAGATAATGACTCAACCCTTTCCACGTTATCGAAGGTCAAGCGCCTCCATTGAACTGGACCCTTGGTTTATTTGTTTTTGTATCTCCGGAACTTGAATCACCTCGCTCCGGGGCTGATTGACTGCATCTCGTCTCGTGTCCGAAGCCATCTTTGGTAGCGTGAGACGGGAGCTCGATTCTTTTGTCTTGAGACGATTTTATTTTTTGAGTTCACTAACCGATCCTTTGTGAACTGGAAGTTTGCGGTGCTCCGGTGATAAAAAGATTTGAAATAATGTTTTTCCTTTTTGTGTAAGCTATAACCGGCGCTGAATACGTACAATATTGTACGTATTACAGGTTATATTTTATTGATCTTTGTTTTGGGAGATATAAAAATACCAAACTTTTCGAACTTTTGTTCGCCTTCAAGTTGATTTGTAAGTCACATAGTTGTTACACTTATAAATGCTCTACTTAAGTTGGACATTACGGGTGTACTTTCATCGTAAGTTTAACATGCTGAGTTGTCGTGAAAAATTTAGATGACACATAATTTCTCATTTATATTATTTGTTGCTTTTGTTATTGTAAGATTGGCATTGGTAATTTTTACGATATCATTGGCATTATAATCTTTTAGTAAAACCTGAATTCAAATAGAATTAGTTTATGAAGTTTTTAATGTCTGCATCATGGTATGATTTCTAGGATGAAAATTTACATCGGTGACCACGTTTTTGTTGTCTGTTTTATCTACATAGTTGCTAGTTAAGGTCAAGATACTCATTTCGTTTCGGCGTTTCACACTAAATTGCCAAATTTCACAACCTTTCGGTGATCCACCCACAGCGCCGTTTATCTGGCTTGTTGTTGTGCTAGCTGGCGGTTCGTTAACCTGCCGCATGCGTGCGCGCAGATCAGGAGAGGATGCGCAGACGGAGCAGTGATGCATGCGATTTTGTGAGTGCCTATGCCCGCAGTATCATTGAGAAATTTAAAGAGACAAGAGACGTAGAATTGTTTGATGTTTTACACATTTTTGTTGAAAGTCTTAACATATTTTCTTTTTTTTATATATTGCAATTGGCTACTTGACAGTTTTTGCAAACGTATTGTAAAATGTGCGCCCGTTCATTTTATATCCCAAGCAATTCGATTTATCTGGAAAAAATGTAAATAACCAGAGATAAGTAAGATTTTGTGTAACACATTTAAAAAGCGCGCGAAAACGCCAAGTCTCGTCACTTTTGCAACTATGACGTCAACGTCCTAGACAACGAACCGATGCGCATAGGAACGACTTAATTTAGATAAACGGAAAATGTTTCAATAAATTCTTAATACGATTAGAGACACAATAATTCAATTTAATCGGTAAAATAATCATTGTTTCGCCACATTAAAATAAATAATTTTCGCCGACAGCTGTCATTTCCGAATTGCAATGGTGGTTTCCGTTTCGGTTCTTTTGTTCCACAGATAAAAAAAGTAAAATTTATTTTGCAAAAATAAAATACTTAATATGCTTTTAATTAAAAAGTAACAAAGTAAAATTATTACTTAATTAATAATCTAACGTATCTAACACTTTTCATATTTTATTGTTAACACTGTCAAGTAGCCAATTGCAAATTTCAAGATTGACCTCATTCCACCTGATGTTAAGTGGTAATGAGTTCCTAACTTAAGGGCGACAGTACAGCATAATAAAGCTGTTACTGGATTTGTCGCCCTTATCTTGAAGGCTTGACCACTGCTACTAATGTAGCACCCCCCAGGAGCTCTGGAAACCTTACTCACACGCAGGAAGACAACAACACCGAAGTGATTGTTATTTGGTTCGTTTTTTTATTGAATAGTCTTTTCCTATACTTTTTAAAGGAACATTTGAACAAAGTGTGGAGTGATGTAATCCATTTACTATCTTATTTGTTTTAGTACCATGTCTGTCCGTTACACGGGAATGCCCTATCTGTGTAATCTTATTAGGTCTATCCATGCCACCACACACGTTAACGGCAACATACAAATATGACCTCTATGTCTATTGTGATAAGATTACACTGAATTCGCTTACAGATAAGCAGGCGGCCACTATTGCGTTGTGGGAAGCGTAGAGATTCGTAGAACGCCAATCGTGTTTATTAACGAAATAAAACGTTCATGTTGTGTTTTCAACTCATGTTATTTGTGTGCCAAATATTTGTAACGCAGTTTCTTTAATCCGTCCTTGTGATAGAATAATAATTACGTATCAGCGAGACCGGATTTGCGCTACTTAAATTTGAACTGAAAGTGGCGGCATTAAAGTTTACAGTCTGTTGTATGATAGCGTTATGTTGATAAATAAAGTAAAACAATAATGACTTATGAAGTTATTGTTCGGTTAGAAACCGCAAGAAATCATGAGACTATCTCGTTACATGTGCGATGGTTCCAGTTGTGTGTCTGCGTGTATTGGACAGCATTGTTTTTGTGAAGTCGAGAGGTCATCAACACGACCTTGCCTTGAGTCCGTTGCGTGTTACCATTTGGCTCGGTTTCAGAACCGCGTTTTGATCCTCTGAGTATATGGCCCGACTTTTGAAGGACGTATGGTAATGTCTCCTTAGCATTGGAAGATTGGTTACTGGGAGCATTGGGACGTGAGAGGATAGCTGACGTATCTCATACTGTTATGTGACGTTCGAATGATGAATTACAACTTGTTGCTGGGTTTGATACGAACAATATTTGTGAGATTCCTAAGCTAACTGGCAAGGCATGTTCAAGGGAATTAGATCCAAACGTGGTTTTGCTTGCAATCATGCAAGAATTTGGTTTCGATTTAAATAGAGCGTTTGAGTTTACGTAAAGAGTAGATAATATGGTTTTGATTCTGAATGTGAGCGTTGCTGTAATAGCGGATATCCTGCGATTTGTGATAAAGCAGTTTTGTACCTTATTTTCCATAATAGTCGCAGATGGTGATGTTGATAAATTAAAACGAGCTGATAATTCGAGGAATCTGATGCTAAAATTTGCAAGAATTAAATCTCAGATGTTAGGTATTAGTTCAAGATAGGAGGCACTTTATTTCAATCCATCCGCTGAAACGTTTTGGGAAAGCAAATAGTCAAGGAAATAGGAATCGGAAGTTAGGATAGTGGAACGGTATCTAATTTTTAAAGTTGACTGAGAAATCCTAACTTGAAATCGAGTTGCGATCAACAGCAGACCAAGTGAACATTCGCAGTTCGATTTTTAGTGTATGTCCGGTATAGGGGCGGTATGCAGTGCGCTTTCTACTGTACCTAAAGCAAGTTACAATAAATTAGAATTTGTTGCCAAGATTATATTATACTAGCTTACCCGACAGACGTTGTCTTGTCTTAACGACGACTATTTAATGACTATTTTATTTAATGATGGTGTTCTCGTACGAAAAATCCACTAGATGGCGACACGTAGGCGTGGGATGCAGCTGTTAATTGATTGGTGATTTAAATGTTATGCAGGCCTAGCATACGCAATATGCCAAATTTATCGCATGAGACGATAAAAGTTTTGATACTGTTGATTGGCTGTTTATATTTTTTAATGTTTTCTTTAATCCTTCTCCTAACAATGACAAACAACAAAACAAAGTGATATTGGTCCAGCCGTTCACACATGATGTCGTGACCAAGGGAAATAGTGATTTATTTTTATATATTAACTAGCTCCGCGGGCACCGCGACTTCGTTCGCGTGGACTACATCCTTTTATGGTCGGTTTTACCCCTTTCTCCCCTAATATTCGAAACAAAAAGTAGTCTATATTTTAATCCAAGTTTCGAGCTTGGATATTTGTGTCAAATTTCATATCTCTAACTTCAAAAATAAACATTTTTCCGTATAAACTTTCAAAGGTGGTATTACCCCCCTCCCCCCCTTATTTTCTAATAAAAAGTAGCCTATGTTCGTTCTTGAGATTCAACGTATACCTATACCAAATTTCATCAAAATCGGTTGAGATGTTTAAGCAGGAAAGCGTAACAGACAGACAGACAGACAGAGTTACTTTCGCATTTATAATATTAGTAGGGATATTAGTTTAAAATCGTATGTGAAGAAATGAAACGTTAGCAACATTATAAGTTCCTCGAGTTCGATACCAGATTTTCATGTTTAAGCTTTTCAACTTCGACCCAAGGTTTACTTTCTGCTAAGTAGGCCATTTTCTTTCCAGTTTTATTGCGACTACAACAAAAAGTAGCTGCTTGCTTCATCGTGGAACGTCCCACATAAAGTGAACGTCTTCCGTTATTAATGCTAATGGAGATGTTAGCGATTTATCTCGTCTCCCGAGTGATTTGGAGAATTCTATTCGGGAAAAAAGCCATACCTAAAGAAGTGTTTTTAGACGTTGGAAAAACTCAATATTATTCTTTTCTCAAGTGCGAGGCTTGAGAGCATTATCGTTTATTTATTGTGTTTCCCTATTTCGGGTAATATTTTTCTGTCAAATTTCGATTTAATTGTGTGCACATAAAGCCTAATTTGATTATGTACTAGCTGTGTCGGCGAACGTCGTGACGCCTTTATTTTTACAAATTTCCTTACCTTTTTAACCTTCCCTGCACCTATACAATTATTACAAAACCAATATTAGACAAATCGGTCTAGCCGTTGACGAGTTTTAGCGAGACTAATGAACGAAGTTCATTCCTACTAATATTATAAATGCGAAAGTAACTCTGTCTGTCTGTCTGTTACGATTTCCCGCTTAAACCTCTCAACCGATTTTGATGAAATTTGGCATAGGTATACGTTGAACCTCAAGAACGGACATAGGCTACTTTTTGTTAGAAAGTAAGGGGGGGGGGGGGTAATGCCACCTTTGAAAGTTTATATGGGAAAATGTTTATTTTTTAAGTTAGAGATATGAAAGTTGGCACAAATATAGCTCTATTAAAATATAGACTACTTTTTGTTTCGAATATTAGGGGAGACAGTGGTAAAACCGACCATGAAAGGATGAAGTCCACGCGAACGAAGTCGCGGGCACAGCTAGTTTTTATATAAAAGAAAGAAGATGTATGAATATTTTCTTTTCTCTTTCTTTGTTTGGTGTAAATGTACTTAATTTATATTGCATGATTAAAAGGTGCGAATAAATGTTTTCTTTCTTTCTTGGGATAGGTTTTGTGTACACTCGTTAATGAGATTGCAATTATTGAGAAGTTGGTGAAACACACGATATTGTATCTATCGAATGTTGTGTATGCCTGTCATGCTGATGTCAGGAAAATGAATCTCGTAGTTTTCGCGATGAGAAACGATGATAATGAACATTTGTGACGTTTCATTCGCGTTTGAGAACATTTTAGTGGGATTAGAAATCTGATAGGAGACGCTCGTAAATGTGGTAATCATGTAGACACCTCTACGTACCGATATCTTTCACATTTATCTTTAATTTTCATCGTTAAACACAAAGTCAAGATCCATTTTAAATTGAATGGTTGTATTTGTGTTTGATGGTTAGTCTTGTGTTAATCCAGTAATCACATGTTGACTGTTACTCGAACACTTGTTTGTTTTTCTCTCAGTTTATTTGTAATCTTTACTTTTGACTTCAAATAATAAACTTGAAAAAGTGTATGCAAAGGTATATACCCTTTTTTTTACTTTATTTTTATTTTTTATTTTATTGGTAAATATGTCCAAACCACCTTTACCAATTCGATAAGTGATTTTTGTAATTATTTTCATGATATGAATTGCTAAAAAAAGCTTACTATGGCTGGTTATTGAGATCATATGCGCTTTAGTTTATGTAAAAAGTTGTCGAAAGTATAATTTACGTTGAATAAAATGCAAATGCATCGGTAAACGCATAAATTGTTGTCCATATATTGTCATACGTATATCATTTACTAGAATGATGTTGTCAGTATCTTTTAAAAGCCCGGCTATAAAATGTCTATTTTCTGCAACAGCCAATTTCGAGGCAAGCAACGAATCTCACGTTTCTAATTTTAGAACTGCATCTGTAACTGTGCATTCGATATATACCTAGCCAGTTCGCGTGAGGTTTAATCTTGTTGGTTGTTGACAGCTGGTATTTTCTCTCTGTTGTGTTATCCACGCTGGATATCCAAAGGCTTACTCAAATCGTTTCCTAGTTGTCCCTTGCCACTGACTTAGAACGGATTATTCCACTTTGATCACCTGGGTGATATCACCCGGGTGATTAAAGTGGAATAGATTAGTCCACTTTGATCACCTCTGAAATAAATCACCTGGGTGATACCCTCTCCCCCCGGACCTCTGTACAGTGCAGACGTGTTTACAAGTGATCCATATTTTTTATTTTTACTTAAAAAAGTTAATAATCTTCTTCAAAAATCGAGTTAAAAATTTAGGAGTGCATAAGTCAGCAAGAGATCGTCTGTCACCTCGCCGCGCCACTTGTCATCGTACCTGCTAAGCAAACTACGACGAAACCGCTTCGAAGTTATAAGCGCCTGGTACTTCAAAGAAAACATGCCACTACGTCACTCACCGCGAGCATCACCGACCCGACAAATGACGAGTGCGTCCGAACTACAGCCGAAGGCGAGTATTACCCGTAGTGCAAGTATAACGAGCATGGCCAGCGACAATGACTCATCAACAACAGATGGAATTACTATGCGTAAGCGCAAACGTAGCGACGAGGGAATAAAAGAATTTAGGGAGGAAGTTATGCAAATGTTCACCGTATGGAAAACCGAACAAGACAAAAAAATTTCAATAATTTTAAATACAGTAAACGATATTAAGGACCAAAATACAGATATTAGAATATCAATTGAGTTTATGTCAAAAAACTACGACGATTTGCTAAAAAAAATCGACCACTTGGAGTCAGAGCGCGTAAAAAATTTAAAATTCATCGAAATATTAGAAAATAAAATTGAACAAATGGAGAGAGGTCAAAATAGCTCGCGAATTGAGCTTCGTGGAATCCCCCAAAAACAACCTGAGACCAAAAATAACCTTGTTACTCTTGTCCAGTCTTTGGGGAAAGCTCTTAAAATATCTGTCCAGCCGAGTGATATCCGGGATGTTTATCGTGTAAACACAAAGTCAGACAAATCTAAGCCAATAGTTGTAGATTTTAACAGCGTGATTATGAAAGAAGACATGTTAAGATCATTGAAAGCATTTAACCGGCAAAATTTGGAAAAATTTAACACCCTTTTGCTACAAGTCAGCGGACCACCTTTACCAGTTTTTATTTCTGAAAGTTTGACACCACAAACAAGAAAACTTTTTGCGTCTGCTAGGATGTTTGCGAAGGAGAACGGTTTCCGCTATTGCTGGACATCATTCGGCCGAATATATATTCGTAAATCGGAAGGTGACAAATTGTTTCGCGTAGACTCCGATCAAGACCTACAGAAACTGAAGTGACTAGTCAAGCTTAACGGAAGATCAACGGACAGTGGACACCTTTTTTGTTATTTTTCATTTTTATTGGTAAATATTTTTTATAAGACTTGCAAGTACCCACACACTTACACATCCTTTAAGAACAAAAAACATATTTATTTAACTGATACCTCACAAACACTAATTCAAATATGTGTGATTTCCTATTCTTGGGACAAAAATGATACATTATCCTTTATAAATAATCTAAGTAATACTACACAGTCACATCATCGTTCAGTGACCTTTGCATCAAACTTAACTGCACTACGTATAACTCACCTCCAAAATAAACTCTTGCCCTTCTGTATACTGCATACAAAATTAATCCCTTACCTTATTTGTGAAAAGCAAAGCTATGTGTGGATAAATAATCAAGCTAGAACAAATGCACTTTATTTACAAAATTCAATTTTATAAATGGCAATTATGTTATTAACGAATTGGACCAATCGAGCAATCCTAAATGTACAGCATTGGCCGACCCGATCCACTGTTCACAGATGCTAAATTATTGCGAAAAAGACAATAGTTTTACTGTGATATCTTTCAATGTCAGGAGCATTATGAAAAACTTGGATATGTTTTTGGCATTTGTATCAGCTACGGGCATTAACGTGGACGTCATGGTGCTTACCGAATGTTGGACTAATGATAAAATTACCCCACCGCCTATACATGGGTACATATACTATGCAACAAAAAACTCTTTTAATAAAAGTGATGGAATTGTGGTATATGTTAAAGAGACTATTGAAACTAAGCACTATGAACCAACTGCTATAGTCGAAGCCAATTGTCTTATCATAAACTTACCAGATGATTTATGTCTTGTGTGCTGTTATAGGTCTCCGTCGTTTAGTAATGTTATACCTTTTTTGAATTCGATTGACCTTATACTAAATTCCATATCTTCTCGGTCATTAATTTTTACTGGTGACATTAATATAAATATTCTCCCGGGGTATGATAAAGACTATGTAAACGATTATTTAAACGTTATGGCTATGCATGGACTAAAACAAGGGGTAAATATTCCTACAAGAGATAAAACATGCATAGATCACTTTATGGTTCGTTGCACCCTAGATTGGCAAACAGTAGTATTTGATGAAGTAACCGACCATGCACCTATTCTTCTTTACATAAGCAAATCTACTATAAAAAGAAAAACCTTAGCTTTTAATAAAAAAAATATAGATCTAAACACAATAGAAACATATTTAAAAGATGAAACGTGGCTTGAATTCTACAAAGTGAATGATGTGCACTTAGCCGCAGAACTCCTAACAAGTAAACTAATAAAGCTATTTAACGAAAACACAACATTTAAAGTAATATCCCCTAAATTTCAGCCGCTTAAACCTTGGATAACTGTATCAGTTGTTAAATCTATAAGGCGAAGAAATAAACTTCATAAGAAACTTAAGCAAAATCCGAATAATGCTCAAGCTAGGGATGAGTATATTACGTATAGGAACATTTGTAATAAAATAATTAAGACATTAAAAAACAAATACTATCAAGAACAACTACTTAAACACAAAGGTAACCCAAAAAAGATTTGGAATATTGTAAAGGATGTTGGAAACCTTCATAAATCAAATAGTTCAGCAGACGAACTCTTTAGTATCGACAAGGATCCTGTTATTTCGCTTAACAAAGTCAACACTTATTTTACCTCAGTAGGCCAAGGCTTAGCTAATGAAACATTAAATAGGATCCAAATGACAGACACTGAATTAGCTAAAAATGCCAAACATATGGACTCACCTCCTAACTCATTTTGTGCTACTCTGACGGATGCTATAGAGATAGGAGAAATTATATTAGGCCTGAAACAGGATAGCTCTCCAGGTTGGGATGGTATCTCCATAAAAATGATAAAACACTTTATGAAATACTTAATCCATCCTATTGCCTACTTATGTAATTTGAGCTTGGAAAGCGGAATCTTTCCAACAATTTATAAAAAAGCTATAGTATGTCCTATCTATAAAGCGGGGGACAAAGATCAAGCAGCAAATTATAGACCGATTTCGATTCTCTCGACGCTCAGTAAAATATTGGAAAAAATCATGAATAAAAGGTTAGTATCATACCTAGAAAAATACACTATCCTAGTAGATAATCAATACGGTTTTCGAGAAAAAAGATCGACTGAAGACGCGGTCTTAAAACTGACAACATGGATCAGTGCACAAACGGATAATGGACAAAAATGCATCAGTGTCTTCTTAGATCTCCAAAAAGCGTTCGACACGGTGTCTATACCAATTTTGCTGTCAAGACTAGAAAGTGTCGGAATAAGAGGAGTAATGCTTAAGTGGTTCAATAGTTATCTAACTGGTAGAGTCCAAACCGTACGAGTCGGAAACTATTTTAGTGACCAATTAACCTGTTCTTACGGTGTGCCACAGGGTAGTACGCTGGGACCGACCTTATTTTTGGTCTATATCAACGACCTAGGAAAAATCGATTTTGAAAATGGTACTATACATATGTTTGCAGATGATACAGTACTCATGTTTCATGGTACCAATTGGCATGCGGTAACGGAATCAGCTGATAAAGGACTAAAAAAGGTTACAAGATGGCTTGAAAATAGTATCCTTTCATTAAACACAACAAAAACAAAATATTTATGTTTTAGTAAAACAATAGTAGGCAGTCCTAAAACTGATCACAAACTTAAAATTCATATTTATCCATGTAATAGAGATACTGATGTGAACTGTACATGTCCTGATCTTACTAAGGTTAGCAATATCAGATATCTAGGAGTAGTAATTGATGATAGACTGAATTGGCTAGATCATATTAAAATAACACAGCAGAGAACCAGAAAATTAATTTACGTATTCAAAAATCTTCAAAATATTGCTAATTTTGATTTGCTAAAACAAATCTATCAGGCATTGTGCGAGAGTATTTTAAGATATTGCTTAACCGCGTGGGGTGGGGCAGCAAAAACCAATTTAATAATTGTAGAACGTGCACAACGAGCAGTTTTAAAAGTAGCAATGCAACTTACATATAGACATCCCACGGAAGACGTTTATAAAAGGTTTAAGGTCCTATCTGTTAGAAAATTGTACATATATGAATGCATACGCAGATATCACCGTTCTTTTGTCCCACAGCCTCAAAGCAACCTGACTAGAAGGAAACGCTGTTATGTCCACACTGTTAAAAGTCAATTTGCGCGCAGGCAATATGAATGCATGTCTTCACGATTGTACAACAAGCTAAATAACCTTAAAAGTATACAAAATTGTAGCAATAATCAATTAAAAAAAATAATATATGATTGGCTCATTGATCTTGACTATAATACCGTCGAGAACATGATGATCAAGCATACCCGCATATAGGGGCAGGACATATTACTGACATACCACACACCCAGGCACATATACATAACCACACACACACACACACTACCACTCACATATACACGTATACACTCACACAAAACACACACACACACACACACACAATTACACACACACAAGCAAATCGGTACGCGCTCACCTTTTTGATTGTTATTATTATTATTATTATTTTTTTCTCTTCTCTCATCAATCTTATTTTGTTAAAAATCTATCTAATGTATTACTTAGTCATACATATTACGTAAGTACTAATGCTAAGACAATATTGTACGCATCAATCGGGAGAGGACACTGTATTCCATACTACAGGCAATAGCCTATTTTGGAATTCAGGAGAATCTAATTAATCTGTAACAAATTTTCTGTCAATAAAGCATTATTATTATTATTATTATTATTATATCACGCAGGTGATTTATTTCTTTGTAAATTTTTTTGTAATATATTTATTTCTTTGTAAATTTATTTGTAATATATTTTTTTACTGTATGTTCGATGTCTGGAGATAGATGCGTCACAGACTGCGGGTAGGGTTGCGGCAAACAGCGCAATGTCGCTCCAATGTCGCGTCCGAAATGTCGCCAGCATTCTCGCACCGTTTCAAGACATTTTGTAGCTTCAAGTATCAGTCTTCTAGACATTTCATCGTATGTTTCCATCTACGTGCCTTTTTGAGATGGCATCTCTAAATGTCTTGAGCTAGAATAGGTAGAAAGAAAATATATTTATTCACTACACTGAACTTTGTATTTGATGTGCTGTGATACATCAATTTTTATTTTATTTTTTGAAACAAAAAATACGTGTACGTTCATTGTATTTTGAGAATCTAAGTAAAAGACTAAATATAATTTTTATACCTATTGTTTTCTTCTTATAATATTGTGACGTCTTATATTCCAGACGTTCATATGTAGCCTAAATATTTGTATTTCGTTATAAATCGGTTATTTTTTACGTATACGTTTAACACATAGTGAATTATTTTGCCTTTTCAATTAGTGTTTCAATTATAAATTATTTTCATAAAATAATTTTGTATGTTATGTATCTCTTTTTGTCTACCCAGCTAGGTTAGGTTGTTTTAAGACAAACACTGTTGTTTGTAAAATAACAGTATTTCTGTAACAATTATTTCTTTAACTAGCTTGTAACCCTAGTTTGTTGTAATAACCGAACAAGGTCTTCGAGTACATTTATATAACAAATAACAGATTTTCATTTGACTCGTTATTCCTTGCTGTTCCAAGTTCAGTATGATCGAACGTAACAAAGTTTCAGAATGGGCTTTGTTAAAAAAATACAATTCTAAATTTAAGTGATGAGAGTCGATTGGCGTGCTGCCGTGGGTACGTGCGACTTTGTTCTCTTGTATCTGCTTTATTTAATTGTGATTTGACGTTTATATATGTTAGATTAATACAATTATACAATTAGTGACAATGTTAATGTTTGCTTGCACTAAACTACTCCTACTCACATGATGGTAGTCACATCGTTGACGCATGTAATCTTCGCCCACTGCTTGTTGCGTACTATAATTTAGGAGGCTTACTTTTGTAGATATATCTAATGATACATTTGAACTGTTCTCTTTCTCTTCTGTAAATTAGTTAACTATTATAGTTATTACCTTTCTAATTCAAAGTCTATTATGCCACCTCTAACATTAATATAGGTCTATTACAGAAATCTGACGCGGACTATAAATTAATTTATAGCGTTTGTTTAGTGTCTAAATATGATTAGCGGTTTATGTGAAACTAGAAACGCATTCAACTCTCGCCCCAAACGCGTAAATGAGAGTGAAAGAGATAGTTGATGTTTTGTTTTCAAAATGACACCTAAAAATTAAAGTTTGAAATTTCATTTGAACTCGATCTGTCAATTGAGATGTAATATTTAATGGAGTTACTTAAAAGTTGACCGTCATAATACCATTATTATCAATTTGTCAGCTTTCGGTGATCGATCTACATATATCCAAAGTACAAAAGATAGTATTGATTGTCTGCATATGAACTATCGCCCTAGCACTCTAATTTATCTCGTACCAAGCACAACTTCTGTTTTGGCTTCTCTATTGAGTGTACGATCATATCTTCTTAGTGCATTATTGACTATTTAATGAGACTCGTACCTATTGTTTCCAGGTCATGGCAAGACGCACAAGGACGCAGCTAGCGTCAGGGCGACACACCCCATACCAGCGTCTTGCGGGTTGTACTACTTCGAGGTGCGCATCGTCTCCAAAGGGAGAGACGGGTACATGGGCATTGGCCTATCAGCTCACGGGGTCAACATGAACCGCCTTCCTGGTGAGTGGTATTGTTGAGATGTTCCCAAAAATGTTGGTTAAAAAGTATTGGACCTAGTTTCGCGCCTTGTGGAACACCTGGTTTTATCATGTTTAACTAATTGTATATCTAGATGATGATATAATAACGTTTGAGATTCTGTCACGCATAAACGAATACACACGAATTGTGTATTCGTATATATTACAGTCAGCGTAGTGTATTTAGATAATGAGACACAACCAAAAAGTAAATAATACCGGTCCAAAAAAAACTAAGTTTAATTGTAGTCAATAAATAAGTCACTCAATAAGTCGAAACGTTTTAAATGTAATTTATTTGCTATTTATTGACTTTTTGGTTGCGTCTAATTAATGAAGTTCCCTGTGTGTAACTTCTACTTCACGCTGACTGTCACGAGAGAAATCACGAGAAAGGGTCTCGACATTGCTGTGATATAAGTGACCACGAAATAACTTTGAACTTGTCTGTAATTTCAACGAGTCAAGATTTATAAATAATACTTTTAAAAAGTTGGTTTAACACGGTGGAACTCACAAATTTAAAGCTTAATTTTATATCGTTACGACCCATTATAAATTACAGAAAGCGTTTGAACAGTTCCCAAGTTTATTCCCAAGGCGACGGAGAAAAAAGTTTTTAACCTCGGGATAAGTTATTCTGAACAAGAATCTGTGATTAGCTTACTTTTAAGAGTTAACAGATTATTATTATTACGAAACTGGTGACCCTCCACGGCCTCCCACGCGTTCTTTCCTCGCTTCTTCGACTTTTTGGGAGACCTCCGTAGCCGAGAGGCAACGGTGCCGGACTTTGGCATCGCGCCATCTCTGAGGTTCCGGGTTCGATCCCGAACGTAACGAAGTTTTCTATATTGTCTCGGGTCTGGGTGTTGTGGTACTTTTTTTTTACTTATATTTACTTACTCTGTTTAAGTGAATATGTACTATGCGTTTCTTTTCGAGTCCACCAAATTTGTAATTAACCGCGATACGTTTGAAATTTGTTTGCGTGTCACAAAACGATAAGGTATATTTTTGTACTAATAACACATCAATTATTACTAATGTTTCCTTACTATATCATGTTGTGATTTGGAATGTTTGACTAATGAGGTGACAATATAAAATAAGCACGAATAGTTGGAACCGAAGAGAAATCTTTTTTTGACTGCCATTTAAAAACTATCTAAACTGATTTGATTTTCTGGTAGAGTTTGGTGTCTGTTAAAAAAACACCATGGGAGATGCTTTTCGTTCGCATTTTGATAGAACACATTGAAGTATTTTAAATCCAATAAGGAAGTTGATTAGAAAATTCTGTTTAGTTAAACAATTAAATTACCAAAAACTATAAGCCAAATACTTTTTTTTTTCATGTTTACAATAATAACTAAATTTTAACGCAATGTACCTATCTGCGTTAAAATATATCGCGACGTCACCAATTTGCACAGTTTTTACGAATAAATGACGTTAACGTACGTATCTTCATTAATTTTTATTTATTAGTCGAAGATAAAAATACGTTTATAATAACATATATTTTGAGAATTTAACTAAATACATTGGTTTCTGACTCAGTTTTCTTCTCATTGTTTTTTTATTTTAATATTGTTTATATTCGTAGCCTTATAAAACCAAAATAAATTTTGAAAATCTAACTAAGGGATTAGAATAGAATAATTTTTATAATTACCCAGAAATCTTCCCCATTGCACACAAAACTAAGGACCCCAGATAATTATTTAGGAAAGTAAATTATGGAACGGTATTAACGACTCTAAGTCGGTTGAATAAAAGCGGATAGCCATCTTTGGCACATTACGAATCGTAAAATATTGGACCTGCGCAGGCGCAATGAAGACTGATCGCAAAGAAATCATAAACACAAAGCGGCGGCCTTTATAGGCAATGCTCGATGAATTAAACATGCAGGAATATGTTCTACCGTCCATATTAATTAGCATAACGCATGCGTCGGGTAGCAACAGCTAATCGCTAATGAGGTGCAACTAAGGCGTGTACATTCACGAGAAATAAAATGAAAATACTTGAGCTCTTATGATAAGCATATAAAGTTCACTTTAGAATGAGATTGTATACAGGTTATGCACGTGGCTGTACGCAAGTCGCGTGTTGCAAGTGAAGGGCGTACAATAGTGCGATGTGCAAATTATCGCACATGCGTTTTAAAATCTGTTACTTTGCATTTAAATTATAATATGTACTTTGTTGAGTATATAATTGACCTTTGGGTGAGTGTCACATGATGCATAAATTCGTTAAGCACTGTGTTTTAATTAAAAATTTAATAGCCATACTAATATTATAAATGCGAAAGTAACTCTATCTGTCTATCTGTTCACGCCTAAACCACTGAACCGATTTTGATGGAATTTGTTACCGGTATACGTTGAACTTGTAGAACGGACATAGGGTACTTTTTGTTTTGAAAATAAGGGGGTATGGGGGTAATACTGCCCTAGCAAGTTTATATGGGAACATGTTTAGACATATAACCCAGATTTATCCTAATATTCGAAACAAAAGCAATCCATATTTTAATCCAAGTTTCGAGCTATATTTTTTTTATATTACACTTCAAGATTGACCTCATCCCACCTGATTTTAAGTGGTAATGAGGTTCTAGCTTAAGGACGATAAGTACAGCATAGTAAATGTTACTGGACTTGTCGCCCTTACCTTGAAGGCTTGACCCCTGCTACTAATGTAGCATCCCCCAGGAGCGCTGCAAACCTTACTCACACGCAGGAACACAACAACACCGAAGTGATTGTTATTTGGCTGCGGTCTTCTGTAAGGTGGAGGTATTTCACCAGTCAGGCTGCTCCAGTTCGAGCGATAAATATTTGTACCAAATGGATACAAAGAAAGAAACATTTATTACTTAAATACATCACAACACAGCCAAATGAGTAGGTACACATAACAATAATAATAAAGGAATGGACACAGAAAAAGAAAATAACAGAAAAAATGTATATAGGAAAATGAAAAGTGCCGCTCACTTTCTCTTCGTCAACCAGGCGATGCAGACAATGGCAAGTCGTGATGTCTTCAATACAAGGGCCTCACTCAGCATAAGTCACGGCCCATTTCGCAGGCCATGACGCTGGTTTTCAGTGGACCCTGCCAAGTGATTTTACAAAGAGCACTTAAACTATATGTTTCTCATATACTTTCCAGGCTGGGACAAGCATTCGTACGGATACCACGGTGACGACGGGAACTCGTTCTGTTCATCGGGTACGGGCCAGCCGTACGGGCCCACGTTCACCACCGGTGACGTCATCGGCTGCGGCGTCAACCTCGTCGACAACACGTGCTTCTACACTAAGAACGGACACCATCTGGGCATCGCCTTCAGGGGATTGCCGGTGAGTGGAATGTGCAGTTTATGTCACACAGGTGTCAGAATACCAGTGCTACTGCAGCGTTGAATCCAATATTTTAAAGAAACAGCAAATTTTTTTATCTTCCCTTGCGGTGCGGGAATCGAACCCACGACCTTCACGAATCGATCGTGTTGCTCTTCCAACTTCATAGCCCGACCGGTGAAATACCTCCAACTTACAGAAGACCGCAGTCAAATAACTATCACTTCTGTGTTGTTGTGTTCCTGCGTGTGAGTAAGGTTTCCAGAGCTCCTGGGGCGTGCTACATTAGTAGCAGGGGCCAAGCCTTCCAGGTAAGGGCGACAAGTCCAGTAACAGATTTATGCTGTACTTGTCGAACTTAAGCTAAGACCTCATTACCACTTAACATCAGGTGGGGTGAGGTCAATCTTGAAGTGTAATATATAAAAAAAAAATTGGAACGGGCTTCCATTATTGTTGTGATTCGCTTGTTCCAGCCAAACCTGTACCCAACAGTCGGGCTCCAGACGCCGGGCGAGGTGGTCGACGCCAACTTCGGCCAGCAGCCGTTCGTGTTCGACATCGAGGACATGCTGCGGGAGCTGCGCGCGCGCACGCGGCTCGCCATCGACGAGTTCCCGCTGCCGGACGAGACGCACTGGCAGCAGGTGTTGCACAGGTCAGCTTGATACCTTTACCGGTGATATTTTGACAGTTTAGCGGTAATTATACCAGTGGTATTTTGACTGGTCAGCGGTACATTTACCAGTGGTATTTTGACATGTCAGCGCTACCATACCAATGGTATTTTGACAGGTCAGCGGTACATTTATATGTGGTATTTTGACAGGTCAGCGGTACATTTACCAGTGGTATTTTGACACGTGAGCGGTACATTTACCAGTGGTATTTTGACTGGTCAGCGGTACATTTATCTGTGGTATTTTAACAGGTCAGCGGTACATTTACCAGTGGTATTTTGACACGTGAGCGGTACATTTACCAGTGGTATTTTGACTGGTCAGCGGTACATTTATCTGTGGTATTTTAACAGGTCAGCGGTACATTTACCAGTGGTATTTTGACAGCTCAGCGGTACATAGCATATAGGCTTCCTCGATAAATGGACTATCCAACACGAAAACATTTTTTCATTTCGGGCCAGTAGTTCCTGAGATTAGCGCTTTCAAACACAAAGTCTTCAGCTTTATGATAGATGACGACGATTCGTTCACAGAATGGTGTCCACATACCTCGTGCATCACGGCTACTGCGGCACGGCGCAGGCGTTTTCCCGCTCCACCGGGCAGCCCATCGACGAGGACATAGCCTCTATCAAGAATAGACAACGTGAGTTTATTTATTGTCAAGGGGTATCAGCAGCTTTAGTTTGTAAACAATTCAGTACCTTGTCATATTAAATTTACAGGCTTACTGACGTACTGAGTTACGTAGAGGTTTAATATGACAAAGTACTGGCGTGTGTATTCATATTTATGATGATGACTGTACAGTCGACGTCAGGTAAATTGGCTACTTGACAGTGTTAACAATAAAATATGAAAAGTGTTAGATACGTTAGCTTATTAGTTAAGTCATAATTTTACATTTTAATTTTTTAATTAAAAGCATAGTTAGTATTTTATTTTTGCAAAATAAATTTTACTTTTTTTATCTATGGAACAAAAGAACCGAAACGGAAACCACCATTGCAATTCGGAAATGACAGCTGTCGGCGAAAATTATTTATTTTAATGTGGCGAAACAATTATTATTTCACCGATTAAATTGGATTATTGTGTCTCTAATCGTATTAAGAATTTATTGAAATATTTTCCGTTTATCTAAATTAAGTCGTTCCTAAGCGTATCGGTTCGTTGTCTATGAAGTTGACGTCATAATTGCAACAGTGACGAGACTTGGCGTTTTCGCGCGCTTTTTAAATGTGTTACACAAAATCTTATTTTTCTTTGGTTATTTACATTTTTTCCAGCTAAATCGAATTGCTTGGGATATAAAATGAACGGGCGCACATTTTACATTACTTTTTCAAAAACTGTCAAGTAGCCAATTACCAAATACGTCTGAACAGTTTAAAATGTCAATAAATTCCGTACACTGTAAGTTAATATCTGAACATGATTACTTTCTTAATATCTGAGCAGATGCTAGTTAGTCTATTCACACAACAGACCAATATTTTTTTTACACTTATAACACAGAATATCTGAGCAATTGAGAAAAGTCAACTTAGTTTGGTTGGAAGCACTTCCGTCTACAATTTTCCAATTCTAGTAATATTACACCTTTGCAAAATGCGCGTGCTGCTCTTTCAAATAAGCTAACCGCAAGTTATCGTAGGTGATGAATTTTTTAACCCGTTAGCCGCCGGTAAAATCGATTCAAACTCAAATATTTCTTTATTCAAGTAGGTTACATATAACACTTTTGAATCGTTATTGAATACAATGCAAAGTGATTCTACTTCCGGTTCGGAACCTATATCTACCGAGAAGACACCGGTAAGAAACTCAGCAGATCATTTACAGTATCAATATCTAACTTATTGCTATGTGTAGCTCACTTTGGACCATTTGGTTGAATTATATTTTACACTGTTGAGAAGTATTTGGTCAGTTAGTATGTCTTCTCCAATGAAATAATGGCAATATGTAGCATGTTAGAAGAGGCGAACCAGTTTATTATTATTTTTTTAATTTTTATTGTTCTTCACGTCGCACACTGGTCCGGATTTTTAATATGGAAGACTTAGGACCCAATGTCAATATTTCGGGCTGAAAAAAATCATGTGGATAGATAAATGAACGTTCATCAACGTTTGTTCTAGCAGTTTTTATGAAATTGGTTATTTTTGCGAAAAAAAAAACATTGAAAAAAAATTTGTATGGAGAAAAAGTGAAATTTTTTTTTTTTTCGAAAAGTTCAAAACTGTTAGCAGTGAAACCTTTTGTGTGTTATTGTATTACACTTATTCGTTAATTCCATATTTTTTTTATTTGCATATACTTGCAGCCTTGGCCAAAATATGCATCGGAACTTTCATTGTATTTATTTCAACTATTTGTGACAATTTAATTTTTTTATTGATTTATAGTCACATAATTTACGCATATTTTCAATATAATAAATTTTAAAATCCATTAATGATTTTGAAAAATAGATTACAATTAAATTTTAAAAATCAAAATAATATTTTACTTCTTAGTGGTTAGCTGTTGCTCAAAGCGCAGTTAGTGATCGAATGAGGCATTGCCTGCTAATATTCCCCTCCCATTCCCTAATATTGCTATCTCTTTCATTTCCTACTATCGCTATCTCTTTCATTCCATACTTCTCTCTCTTTCGCTCCTTGAAACCCTTGCTAGTTGAGCGCTTATGAATCAAATAAAACAGACGGGAGCTCATGTTGGAGCGTCATTAGACATTCAACCCTTGAAGAGTCAACATACCTGGAAATTTTAACGTGAATAATCTAGCAACTTGATCATGGCTGGATTTGGCACTAACCTGGACATTTACGTGTTTCTGCGACAAGAGGACCTCAAGGATTACAAACGACTGCATCAAGCAATTTTGGATTGCGTTTTGCTTGAAATTTCGCAAGAAGATTCAGAAAAATTATTGAATTTTGCAAGATCTTTTACTGTGAACTTAAATCGTCGATGGACCGAGGCACACAGGGTGCAAAAAACATTCATGAAGAAGCATATGAACTGGTTGGAAACAAGAATTAAGTGGCCTGAATGTGAATCAGTAAATCTCACCGAAATTTTTGAAGGGACCGAAAATTTGGATCCTCGTTCTACAGAAGAAGAAGCAGCTGTTCAACCCATTCCATCTACTTCGAAGGCGACTAGTGACATTGGAACATCTACAGACATTGCATCAAGGAAGCCATTTGAAGACTTGGGGAATAAGCAGAAGAAAAGGCGATCGGGTACATTACTCGACTATCCGGAAGAGGAACTGACTTTTGCTTTTGTCACGAAGCTAAAGTCTAATGGGAAAGAAGGTCTTGCTCGCATCATCGATCACCTTGTGAAGAATCCTGAAAAGGTTGAAGCTGTCGAATCACTTTTATCAACAAACGAGAAGACGGACACTATGCAGGAAGATCAAGCGTTGGCCCTTACTGCATCATTGGATCTGTCAAAGTGGAAGTATCTTACTTTACGGTCAGCATTGTCACAGCAATTGAAGCTTCCGTCTTACTACAAGTTGTTGGAAGCTAAGCAGAGGTGTTATCCAGATACCAGAGATATTGAAGTATCAGAACATTTAGTGAAGGTGAAACTACAAGCACTGTTAGACGTGACAACTCGAAGAATACTGCAAGTCGTTGGTGATGATTTAAATATGTGCAGTGAAAACTTGAAGCTTACCTCCAAGTGGGGATTCGATGGATCTTCAGCACAGAGCAACTACAAGCAAAGAAGTGAACTGGCAGAATTCGACGACTCCTCTGTGTTCATGACGAGCCTCGTTCCTTTGAAGCTCGAGAGCGGCAATGTTGTTATTTGGAATAATCCAAACCCATCTTCAACATCTTATTGCAGACCTATTAAATTTCAGTTTGCGAAGGAAACGACCGAATTTGTTAAGCAAGAACAAGCGGCAATGGAGGAAGAAATACGAAATTTGACTATTTCAAGTTGCGGAAACTTGGAAGTTACTCATGAGTTGCACATGACAATGATTGATGGGAAAGTGGCTACAATTATTACAGATACTCCATCTGCAGCTACGTGCAATGTTTGTCTTGCAAAACCTAGTGAGATGAATAATCTTTCAGAAATGTTTTCAAGACCTGTACGGGACGATGTGTATCAATATGGACTATCAACACTCCATATGTGGATTCGAAGCATGGAGTGTCTTTTACATATTTCATATAATTTAGATTTCAAAATGTGGAGTGCACGAGGTGACAACAAAAACCTTAAGAAGTTAAGGAAGGATATGGTGCAATCGGAGTTCAAACAACAAATGGGACTTTTGATTGATGTTGTAAAGCAGGGCTTTGGAACTACTAATGACGGAAACACGGCCAGAAGATTTTTTCGGGAATACAAAAAAAGTGCTCAAATAACGAAGATTGATGCTGATTTGATAAAGCACTTCGCAGTTATATTGCAAGTGTTATCTTGTGGAAAGGCTGTCAATATCGATAGTTTCCGTGAATACTGCAAGGAGACTGCTGAGATCTTTGTACATCACTACCCCTGGTACAATATGCCTTCCAGCATACACAAAATGTTGATACATGGCGCTGACATATGCAAACATTTCTCTTGCCTTCCTATCGGAATTTTGTCAGAAGAAGCAGGAGAAGCAAGAAATAAGGACTTTCGAAATACCAGAGAGCGACACACGAGGAAAACAGGAAGACTGCAAAATAATGAAGACATTATACACAATTTTTTGATATCATCAGATCCATATATATCTCATCTGAAACCTAAATACACCAATTTTAAGTCATCAAGGATGTTTCCAGAAGCTACGCAGTTGATATTATCAGATGAATTAATAGAAGTTGAAGAAGAAATTGAAGTTGATGAAGAAGCTCCAGAAAATGTGCCAGATCCTTTAGAATAAGTTTTAAGTTATTTATAACTATTATTTTGCGTGTTATATATAGATAGTTTTAGTCAATAACTTTAGTTTTAATTTCATTTTAGTTATTTTATTATTATTTCCTATTTACTAAATTAATGAAAAATGTATTAAATTTAATGTAATGTAAACAACCTTCAATTATTTTCTATTGTAGTTTTAAGTTATTTATATTAATTTGTATGTTATGTATAGATAGTTTTAGTTAATTACTTTATTTTTAATTTAATTACTTATTTTATTATTATTTATTATGTACTAAATTGATAAAAAATGTATTAAATTTTATGTAATGAAAACGACCTTCAATTTATTTTTTATTGTACTGCAAGAATTATGCAATAAACAATTTTTAGTTATTTTGTAATACATTTACATACATACCCTATGCTACTTAAAACTTCGTCCGCGTGAATAGCGTCGCGATAACCGACATTAATGCGGACGAAGTCGCGGATGGCCACTAGTTATTCATAAATCAACTTCAAAATGTATAACAAAATAACCAGAAATAGTTTATTGCACAATTCTCGCAGTACAATAAAAAATAATTGAAGGTCGTTTACATTACATTAAATTTACCGCTGCACCACTGAACCGATATAGATGAAATTTGGTATAGATATTCTTTGGGACACTAGATTTATTTAGTAGTTTAGGCGTGATTGAGCGACAGAGAGACAGACAGACAGAGTCACTTTCACATTAATAATATTAGTATGGATTTTATCTTAGTACCGAATTTACTTTCCCGAAACCACTTAAAGAAGCAAAAGTACTGATTTTAAATAAATATATATTAGGATAAACGAAATAAACGCCAAAGCTGCAAGTAAATATTTTGTATTACCAGTAGAGCTCTTGTCTATTTTATCTGATTTATAAGCGTGGAACACCACTTGTCTTAAGAAGAAAAAGAGTGAGCAAAAGAGAATGAAAGAGACAGCAATAGTAGAAAATAAAAGTGATAGCTATATTAGGGAATAGGAGAATATTAGCAGGCAGGCAATGCCTCATTCGATCACTAGCTGTGCTTTAAGCAACAGCTAACCATGAGAAGTAAAATATTATTTTGATTTTTTAAATTAAATTGTAATCTATTTTTCAAAATCATTCATAGTCAACAAATAATGGATTTTAAAATTTATTATATTGAAAATATGCGTAAATTATGTGACTATAAATCAATAAAAAAATTAAATTGTCACAAATAGTTGAAATAAATACAATGAAAGTTCCGATGCATATTTTGGCCAAGGCTGCAAGTATATGCAAATAAAAAAAATATGGAATTAACGAATAAGTGTAATACAATAACACACAAAAGGTTTCACTGCTAACAGTTTTGAACTTTTCGAAAAAAAAAAAAAATTTCACTTTTTCTCCATACAAATTTTTTTTCAATGTTTTTTTTTTCGCAAAAATAACCAATTTCATAAAAACTGCTAGAACAAACGTTGATGAACGTTCATTTATCTATCCACATGATTTTTTTCAGCCCGAAATATTGACATTGGGTCCTAAGTCTTCCATATTAAAAATCCGGACCAGTGTGCGTCGCATAGCGAACATTAAATATTTTAAAGAAACAGAAAATTTTGATTTATTCTTGCGGTGTGGGATTCGAACCCTAACAGGTTAATACAACATAAAAATACATCGCTTATGATACCTTTTTTTTTTAATAATTAAGATTTTATTATGTATGAAATAAGGTAAGTTAGAATAGTAGATATTAATATTTTGTCATACTAAGAGCGCCTATTTATATTTTTACAAGTGTATACATAAAATCATAGGTACATAAACGAATTGAATCTCAAGATTTATTAATTTTTAAAGAAATCGAAAAATTTGATCTCTCTTGCGGAAACTACGACCTTCACGTATCGCGCGTGCTGCTCTTCCAACTGAGCTGATTCTGATTGTAAGAGAGGTAGGGCATAGCGATTTATAGCTCGAACTGGAGCAGCCCGACTGGTGAAATACCTCCACCTTACAGAAGACCGCAGACAAATAACAATCACTTCGGTGTTGTTGTGTTCCTGCGTGTGAGTAAGGTTTCCAGAGCTTCTGGGGGGTGCTACGTTAGTAGCAGGGGTCAAGCATTCAAGGTAAGGGTGACAAGTCCAGTTACAGATTTATTATGCTGTACTTGTCACTCTTAAGCTAGGACCTCATTACCTCTTTACATCAGGTGGGATGAGGTCAATCTTGAAGTGCAATAAAAAAAAAGCCTTTTTTATAAACGGTTTTATTTAGCTCACCCCGTTTGTTTTATTATTTATTCTTTTTTACTTATAATTTTAGTATACTTGTATGCTATAGACGATTTTTCAGCTAGTTAGCGGTTAGCTCGGTTGAAAGAGCTGTATTAAGTCCATTGTTATCAAACTGCAGGTGTGTCAAAGTTAGTTCTATCGGGTCGCATCGGCGAGGCCATAGAGTTGACGCGGCGGCTGTACCCGGGCCTGCTGGAGCGCGACCAGGACCTGCTGTTCCTCCTCAAGTGTCGCCAGTTCGTCGAGATGGTCAACGGCTCCGATTCGGAGGTGGGTTATATCTGCTCCATATAAGTATTCCTATTAGCGGAACGAACTCAGCAACGCGCCCTTGACAACCCAAATTTTAATAAAATTAATAAATCTATTAAAAAATTAATCGCAAAATGTGTTGGTAAGCGCATAAGTCGACAACGCTTGAACCAATTTTGACAATATTTTTTTTTTAATGTTCGTTGAAGTCTTAGGATGGTTTGTACGTACATACGTCGAATAATTGTCGGGTACGTCGAATAAAACTCTAAAGATAGCCCTATTGTTTTTCCAGTACAAACATTTTCTGACTAAAATTTATTCCACATCTTTTTGACAGGACGAAGTCTGTCGCGTCCGCTGGTAAATATATAAAAATGAATCTATATCTCGCTATCACGCGTGAGCGGCTGGATCGATTTCCGTTTTTATTTTGTTTGTTATTGTCAGGAGATTTTTTTTTATGAAAAAATAAGTAAAAACAATCGCACAGAAAATTTGAAAATTTAAGAATACGTTTTGTCGTCGTAGGTGAAAACAATTCGAATTAAATAGTCATCGTTAAGACAGAACTACGTATGTCCGGTCATCTCGTTAAAAAATAACATAAAAATTCGTTTAATTAAGAAAACAATTAGAATTAATTCAAACAACAAAATAACGCAGTTAAAGGATGATGGTGATATTACTATGAGTGCAACGAACCAGTAAGCTGGAGACGGCTGAACAGTACGGATTTAAATCTCTTAAAGTAAAAGTGTTCCCCGCAGGATATGAATCCACGACAACTAACCCTAACTTAACTGAAAAATAATTCAAACGTTATTTACCTAGTCAATGGAACCCTTACCAATGGATCCTTCGTGCGTGGCTGATTTTTTGGCTTTCTATAACAAGTATGTTTAAAGATAACGTTATTAAAAGTAACGTAATAACGTTATCAAACGATACTCAAAAACGCTATGAAATGTGTGTAATAACGTTATTAGTCATTACGTAATAACGTATTAAACATTATGTAATAACGTTATTAAACGTAACGTAATATTGTTATAAAACGGCACGAAATACCGTAATTCAACAAAATTTAATAACGTTATTAAACGTAACGTAATATCGTTATAAAACGGCACGAAATACCGTAATTCAACAAAATGTAATAACGTTATTAAACGTAACGTAATAACGTTATAAAACGGCACGCAATACCGTAATTCAACAAAATGTAATAACGTTATTAAACGACACGCAATGACGTTCTTATAAACACGCAATACCGTTATTAAACGTCAAGTATAACAGTGTGAGGGTCGTGTGCAGCAGGTGTGCGGGCCGGGCGCGGCGTGCAGCAACGGCGTGGCGACGTCCGTCATCGCGCACACCAGCCGCGCGCCGCCCGCCTGCACCGTCGCGCTCACCAACGGTAACACATACATTATTATACTAGCCAGGACTACACCAGTTAGTATCCGTCGTCTGGTGCTCATAGTGCAACGGCGTGGCGACGTCCGTCATCGCGCACACCAGCCGCGCGCCGCCCGCCTGCACCGTCGCGCTCACCAACGGTAACACATACATTATTATACTAGCCAGGACTACACCAGTTAGTATCCGTCGTCTGGTGCTCATAGTGCAACGGCGTGGCGACGTCCGTCATCGCGCACACCAGCCGCGCGCCGCCCGCCTGCACCGTCGCGCTCACCAACGGTAACACATACATTATTATACTAGCCAGGACTACACCAGTTAGTATCCGTCGTCTGGTGCTCATAGTGCAACGGCGTGGCGACGTCCGTCATCGCGCACACCAGCCGCGCGCCGCCCGCCTGCACCGTCGCGCTCACCAACGGTAACACATACATTATTATACTAGCCAGGACTACACCAGTTAGTATCCGTCGTCTGGTGCTCATAGTGCAACGGCGTGGCGACGTCCGTCATCGCGCACACCAGCCGCGCGCCGCCCGCCTGCACCGTCGCGCTCACCAACGGTAACACATACATTATTATACTAGCCAGGACTACACCAGTTAGTATCCGTCGTCTGGTGCTCATAGTGCAACGGCGTGGCGACGTCCGTCATCGCGCACACCAGCCGCGCGCCGCCCGCCTGCACCGTCGCGCTCACCAACGGTAACACATACATTATTATACTAGCCAGGACTACACCAGTTAGTATCCGTCGTCTGGTGCTCATAGTGCAACGGCGTGGCGACGTCCGTCATCGCGCACACCAGCCGCGCGCCGCCCGCCTGCACCGTCGCGCTCACCAACGGTAACACATACATTATTATACTAGCCAGGACTACACCAGTTAGTATCCGTCGTCTGGTGCTCATAGTGCAACGGCGTGGCGACGTCCGTCATCGCGCACACCAGCCGCGCGCCGCCCGCCTGCACCGTCGCGCTCACCAACGGTAACACATACATTATTATACTAGCCAGGACTACACCAGTTAGTATCCGTCGTCTGGTGCTCATAGTGCAACGGCGTGGCGACGTCCGTCATCGCGCACACCAGCCGCGCGCCGCCCGCCTGCACCGTCGCGCTCACCAACGGTAACACATACATTATTATACTAGCCAGGACTACACCAGTTAGTATCCGTCGTCTGGTGCTCATAGTGCAACGGCGTGGCGACGTCCGTCATCGCGCACACCAGCCGCGCGCCGCCCGCCTGCACCGTCGCGCTCACCAACGGTAACACATACATTATTATACTAGCCAGGACTACACCAGTTAGTATCCGTCGTCTGGTGCTCATAGTGCAACGGCGTGGCGACGTCCGTCATCGCGCACACCAGCCGCGCGCCGCCCGCCTGCACCGTCGCGCTCACCAACGGTAACACATACATTATTATACTAGCCAGGACTACACCAGTTAGTATCCGTCGTCTGGTGCTCATAGTGCAACGGCGTGGCGACGTCCGTCATCGCGCACACCAGCCGCGCGCCGCCCGCCTGCACCGTCGCGCTCACCAACGGTAACACATACATTATTATACTAGCCAGGACTACACCAGTTAGTATCCGTCGTCTGGTGCTCATAGTGCAACGGCGTGGCGACGTCCGTCATCGCGCACACCAGCCGCGCGCCGCCCGCCTGCACCGTCGCGCTCACCAACGGTAACACATACATTATTATACTAGCCAGGACTACACCAGTTAGTATCCGTCGTCTGGTGCTCATAGTGCAACGGCGTGGCGACGTCCGTCATCGCGCACACCAGCCGCGCGCCGCCCGCCTGCACCGTCGCGCTCACCAACGGTAACACATACATTATTATACTAGCCAGGACTACGCACTTTCATGGTCAGTATTACCCCAGTTAGTGTCTATGTCTCCTAGTACAAGTGAAAACCTTAGTTTGAGACCAGGTGGTTGGTGTGATTGTCTAGTGAATTTATTTATTTACCTCCTCAAATATTCGAAACTATAATATGGACTACCCTAAATTTTACTTTATTTTAATCTAAGCTTCGGGCTTTATTTGTGTCATATCTCTTACTTAAAATAAACATTATCTCAAGACTTTCAAGGGCCGTATTACCCCCATCCTCCCTTATTTTCAAAACAGAAGTAGCTTATTTTCGTTCTAGAGGTTCAACGTGTACTTATCATTCTCCATTCTCCGGGATCCATTCTCGAGACAGCATTAGCTGAGCTTTTTTCCTTTTGTCTCATAAACAATCCATTTATGTTTAGAACAGATTATGTTTTTTGTTTTGTTTGTAAGTTGAGTCAATAAATGTTTTCTTTCTTTCTTTCTTTCTTTCTTTCTTTCTTTATACCAAATTTCATCAAAATCAGTTCAGTGGTTTAAGCGTGAAAGCCGGACAGGCAGACAAACAGACAATAAGGACTAGAGAATTCGAACGAACTTCAGCATTACAATATCGGTGTAGATGATGTCAGCAACCTAATTATGTTACCCTGATGTTTATTCTATTTCCAACCTTATTGCAGGAGTGCAAGAGTCTAATTCCGAGGAGCACGGCAGCTGCGACGTGGACATGTCGCCCGCGCCGCCCGCCAACGGTGCGCACGCCGCCGGTGAGCACCCGTACATACTCGCTACCTACGGTCCTAGTTATTATTGGGAATTACCACTTAAGGACGAATAATATTTTCTGAATTTCGTACCAAACAAGACCTTATTAACAAGACTTCACTGCCTTGTAAGTCTGTTTGTCACCAGACTGTATGACATGCACTGTTGTATTAAACGGTTGAGATTTATGATGTATTTCAGTTGCCGGTTTTAGAGAACAAATGCTAATAACAGAATAATTAATATTTAAGGGGACTCCCCCCAGCAATGGTGATTATTTTTGCTCGGTTTTGCTTTTGTCAACAATTAGACGTTTAAAATGTACACAGAAATTAGTTGTAAAAAAACAATATTTGAAGGGGAGTGCTTTTCAAAAAGACTTCTTATTTTTATTAGATATTAATACGAATCACTTCGTGCTAAAGTCTGAGCACTAAGCCGGTTTTTTAAACACTGAGTATAAAACTTCTTCAAAATCCCTTTGTCCATTGACTTTTTATACGACCTTACTGTATATAGCAAGGTTTCACTATAATTTCTGGTAAGACCCCTGATGAGGCTTATGAAAATGTTTTCCTTATCATTAACAGTGATTGTTACGTTTAAGTCGTCCTTAATTTTTAATTCTCAATTAAAACTAGACTTAAAAGTTGATATTTGGTTGCAGGTGGTATTATTTAATTTCAGAAGCTAGTTATTTTGCTTGCAAAATAATTGTAAGTCAACCCACTCTACTCGTAATTAAAATCTCGAAAAATAGTTAATTATTTACATATTTAATAAATGTTATATATTAGATTGAAGCTTCTGAAATTAAAAAGATGTAAGGAAATATGGCAGGTACAAAAAATGAACAATAATTAAAAAAAAGTAAAGAAAAACAACTACATTTGTTCTATGAGAGGTCTATGTCGACGAGGCATACATATTTTTTAAAACCATTTTCTTTATCTACATACGAAATTAAATATTCATTATATTATTATACTTATTTATGATTGTCGCTTGCGACTGGTTTATTATATAATAAAAGTTTATAAAATCGTAATAGAATGTAGCACTATTATTAAATCCATACATTGGCAGTGACATACAAATTTATTCAAAATTATAATAAATATGTTAATTGTACACATTTATTATTACTTTTATGTAATATTTGAAGTTACTTTTAATGTTTATGTATTATTTGCACATCATGCCATTCATTTATTTGAAATTATAATTATCGTAAAACTTTTAGTTCCATTTTATCATTTAACCATTATATTTATAATTTGCTCGTCTTTTATGTTTTGCATGGTTTGTTGATGAAATTTATTTAATTTACTAACATGTAAATCTGTATAACTGTTGGCACTGTAGATACTAACTTGTACATGAATTGTACGAAGAGTGTACTATTTGAACGTTATATAAAATATGTATTAACGTATAGTATTTGTGGGCTTAAGTACGCTCTAACGAATATTGATACGAGTATTGGAATATTTTTGCCATCCCTTCCCTTATAAAACGATACATACATACATTAATAGATCATAATACAGGCTTGCTTTTGCCTGCTTGAAAGGCAGGGCATATGTTACCCTGGCTTTAATTGAACCCAATAGTATCAAAATCATTTTGTCGCAGTAT